>RCUC01137693.1:0-54832 GCA_003697995.1 Taxidea taxus jeffersonii
CCGGAGAAAGCATTTCTGAAAGCTGCCTTCCAGCAAGGAGCTAAAGGACTGTCCAGTGGGAAGGGGAGGTTCTCAAACAGTGGTGACAGGATTAGTCACCAAGTAAGCAGAAACACCTTAGATCAATGCCATGGAATGTAGGCAAGCCGTGGGTCCTCCCCACCACCCAGTTGAGGGCCGTGCCAACAGAGCCATCTGACACACCCAGCAGAGCAAGCTTTCTGCCCCCCAACTCCAAAGGCAAGATCATATGAGTAAAGAGACCAGACCTGCTCTGCCAGGTCCCATGACCCTCCGTCTCCTTGCGTTCCCCAGCACAGTGCTGGGAGCGGTAGACACTCTGAGGGCCTCCAAAGTACGGTGGTACAGGTTGCCTCCTGCACAAGGGGGCACATGAGGACTGAAATCCATCCTCCACTGTGCTCCCCAAGCCCTGTGCTCTAGAATGGGCCATGTGGGCCCAGGAGAAGAGGTCCCCTTAGCAGAATCACACCGGGTATTTCAGGAACACTCTATAGTTGATGTCTTGCTGTGGGAACGTTCAAGTTCTGTGCGTATAAGTGGTGGATGTGCCTAGAAGGCTTAGAGCTTCCTCTCTTACTCTTCGTGTCACATCAAGCATCTTCCAGCTAATACTGCGGTGGGTAGCATTATCTAAAGGCTCCCTCTGAGCCAGGCAGGTCCGGAGAGGCCCCCAGGTACAGGCAAGCAGCCTTTCTCCGGGGTTGGGAAGGAGGCAGAATCTGCCCTTGGAAATGAGCATCCCCTCCCCCAGCCCTGGATTTTGCCCTCCAGTGCCTTGCTTGCTTCACCCTAGTCCTGGCCCTGGGGCCAGGAACTTTACTTTCATTGTCTCTGCTTTTCCTTACAGCACCCACGATTCCACCACTACACAGATAAGGAAACTGAGGCGCAGAGAAGCATTCCCCTCGCCTCCAGAGTGCACACCCCGTGAGGACAGGTGCGGGGCTGGTCCTGCTTTCTTTAGTGGACGTTGGTGATTAAATGTATAAACAAGAGTACCTCCCACCCCCCTCCGCCTCCCCCCCGCCTCAGACCAGAAAGCCCTAAGGAAGCAGAGCAGGGGTGGATCCTGGCTCCAGTGCCTCAGGCTGTCACATCCATAACTATTCCCAGTGCTGGGCGACCGCGGTAAGAGGAGCTGCCAACAGTGGGACCGTCAGCACGTGTCCCTCCAGCAGGACAGAGGAGGCCCGTCCCTCAGTGTGAACATCTGCTGTCATGGGAAACCAGCCAGGACGGATCCTCACGGGCCGCTGGCTCTCCAGAAGCACACGACTTCTTGGTAAAAAGACAACCAACGGTTCCCGAGTTTCCGAAACCTTGCGAAAGAAAGAATCCTCCATGACTGGGGACTTGGCCTTGTGTCCCTTACTCCCCCTTAAATAGAAAACAACTTTAGCACACTTCTGTCTTGGTTCTTTGGGGGCAAAGCAGGACATATACACCCCAGGCCTGAAGCCAGTGGTGTCCCAGCAGGCCCCCCGTGAAGCAGGCACTCGCCCCTCATGCAAAATTTAAGGGGGAGCCGGAAAACTCAAGCCATCGAGACGAAGATTATATTTTTGACACAACATTTAAAAAAACACAGTAATGCTGTTACTGAGCCTGTCTTTACTTAACCTGTTATTTTGTTCCTTGTGGATGTTTTGGCATTAATTTTATTTTTTAAATATTGCTTTAAAATATAATTTATCTTGGGACATCCAGGTGGCTCAGTTGGTTACGCATGTAATTACTGATTTCAGCTCAGGTCATGATCTCAGGGTTGTGAGATGGAGCCCTGTGTCAGGTTCCTGCTCAAGATTCTTTCTCCCTTTCCTTCTGCCCCTACCCCACCCCCCGAAATATATATATATATACATACATATGTATATATGTATATATATATAATTTATCTGGATGACTGAGTTTCTTGGTGTCTCTTAAATTCTGCACACCCGTGTGTGCCTCACTCCCTTCACTCAAATCCCAAATGGATTGGCTTTCAGCTCCGTTCTGGGAAACCTGTAAGATCTCCCCACTGCCCCTGCCTCCTCTCCCGAATTGTCAGACAGAGATGATGATGACAATGGAAACAAAAGCCAGCATTGATCAGTGCACAGGTGTTTGCTTGGGTCTCAGCACTACGACTGTGCTCATTCTACAGAAGAGGAAAGGAAGCCCAGGCAGGAGAAGTAACCCGCCCCGGGACGCCCAGCCAGCCCGAGGCATCTGGCCCCCGGACACCCACCCTCTCATCACCTTGACGCTTCAAGGCAGGAAGGAGTTTCAGAGGGCAATGCCAACTTCTGGAGTCCTGCCGCTGGGATTTGAACCCAGCACCCACCTCGAAGGACAGCTGTGAGTGTTAAATCAGACAATTTATGTAAAGAACCAGATTCACACAAGGAGTCCTTCTTCCTGTCTCCTCCACATCCTTAGATCATGCCCCTTGGCAGAGACTCAAAGTCAGCTTTCCTATGGGGGACTCTTGTCCTGACAATGGTCCCCAAATCCCATAGCACACCCCTTTGTCTGCTGATTTCTTACCCCAAGTCTTACATTTGAAAAGGCTTTCCACCGTTCCAAGCAAATTGGAGATATTTCTGTTGTTTCACACCTGACACCACCTACATGGTCATACCATCTTTCTATAACCCATTTGGTAAGGCTATATTTGGATCCATTTCACAGACGATGAAACTGAGGCTCACACACACCCAAGACCACACAGTCAATCAGTGGCAGAGCTGTGGTTGAACTCAATCCTCTTGATGCCCGGCATCTAGATTTCGCTGCCAACCACGGACAAGCCTAATCTGGAAGCTGTTACCTGTTGAGCCCCTGGTGGGAGTGTCTGCAGTCCCCTGGAGTCCCCTGGAGCTGCTCCTGCTCAGGGTGCCTTGTCTCCAGCTGGTGGGCCCCAGTGCTAGGCAGGCAGCTGAGCCGAACTCCCTGCCCTTTGCTTCCTCCTCCGGAGCCTGCTGGCTGAATACACAGAGCAGGGCAAACACGAGTCTGGGTGGGGCCCTCCTCTCCAATGATCCTCCCATAGAAGCAGGTTCTCTTCCTGGCTGCGGGGGGCTGTTCTCACCTCTCCAATCAGAATTGAGCACCTGATTTCTCCCGCACTAAGGCCTGCCTGGCACTCCAAGCATCCTGGCCAGTCACCCCACCCCCTGTATCTGCTCAGGTTGACCTGGGTCGCTGATTCCCTTCCCCAGTAACCACGGGCCATGGCCAGAGCTGGGAAAACATGTTCTGTAAGGTTTTGCAGTTCTGTCTGCCTTTCACCTTCATATCTTCTAGAATACCACCTCCACGGCCTAGCCACCTCATCGGAAGAGCTAGCATCTCACCCACCGCACCGCCCCCAGGCACAGAAACATCCCTCCCCGTGCGCTTTGGACACAGGAAAGCAGGTAATCTAAGGGTGGCATATTGCTCTGAGACAAAGGATGGCATGGAAAAGGACATTCTTTTTCTCTGCAGGCTAGAAATTCAAGACAGCCTACTGAATTTACTTAGATTCAGCAGGGATATTTATTAAAGTGTCTCACAAGGACATATGTAATACAAGATGGGAGCATCAGTTAAAAATAACAAAAGAGGGGCACCTGGGTGGCTCAGTGGGTTAAGTCACTGCCTTTTGGCTCAGGTCATGATCTCAGGGTCCTGGGATTGAGCCCCACATGGGGCTCTCTGCTCAGCGGGGAGCCTGCTTTCCCCTCTCGTTCTGCCTGCCTCTCTGCCTACTTGTGATCTCTCTCTCTGTCAAATAAATAAAATAAAATCTTTAAAAAATATATAAAAAATTTAAAAATTGCCGTGGCATATTGGAAATTTAAAAAAATAACAGAGGAGGGGCAATAAGAGTGGGTACATCAATGTGTGCATTCAGGATCAGAAATAAATATTCAGGTGGATTTACAGGCTTGCTGTGATGGCTTCACAGATGTGGCTTTGAGCTTCCTAATAGCCAATGCAAAAAGAGAAACATGGCAAATACTATTCAGTGTTCTTGGGAAAACACGCAGGAGAAATGCGAACTAATAATTATTGTGGCTTTATTCATTAATGTGCTCACCCAAGCGCCCATTTCAATCAACTCCTTGCTGAGCACCAGGCTATATATAGGCCTGGGCTTAAACTGGGGAAGAACCGTGTCCCTGCCCCACTCTAGGCTCACTGCAATTGAACACAGAGTCCTACAAACAAACATAGAATTACAGAGTGTGATCCTCATCATGAAACAAAGCCAAAGCTGCAGAGAGAGAGAGAGAGAGAGAGAAACAGGGAGAGCCAGAGAAAGCCCCTTTCAGAGAGCAGCATTTCAGGGACAGGCATGCTATTTAAACAGTGAATTCACAATCGGACACCCGACAACGAAGGCAGTAAACTCAGTTCTAGCTCAGTGCTGTATCTTTAAATCTGGAATGTAATAAACCCAATTATTAAGCATCTGTCACGCATGTACACGGGGCCATCATCATCACAGAGGCAGTCTGGCCCAGGGGCTCATGAGCCTGGGCTCATGGGCCTGGGTTCGGATCGTGACTCTGATTGACGGGCTGTGTGATGTCGAGCAGCCACTTTGCCCCTGTCTCCGTTGGCCCCCCTCTGCTATGAGCAACTTTGTGTTTGTTTTGTGCTTATCTTTTTACCCCGGATCCTAGGGCTCTGCAAAACGAGATGGGCGCCTTCTGGCCACAGAGCAGGTGCTCGACAAGCCCTTCTTGTTTGGACCGGCTCGCTCGTAGTCGTTGTGGCAATAACTGCCATGTGGGTGACGTCTCACTCTTTGGGGGTAGGAGCGACCCAGGCCATGAAGGGTCATTATCTGTGTGGGATGCTTAACGGCATGTCTGGCATATTGTGGCCCCGGTCGATGTTAACTTCACAGCAGTGGGGGCAAGGCTGGCTCTGGGATTTACAGGAGCCAGTGAGAAAGGAAAATGCAGAGCCCCTTGTTCTCGAAGCAGGGAAAGCACTATTTGAGGTGCTGAAGTATAAAGCACTTTCGGGGGCACCTGGGTGGCTCAGTCGGTGGAGAATCTGCCTTCAGCTCAGGTCATGGTTTCAGGGTCCTGGGATCGAGCCCCAAATCAGGCTCCTTGCTCAGCGGGGAGTCTGCTTCTCCCTCTCCCTGCTGCTCCCCCTGCTTGTGCTCTCTCTCTGTCAGATAAATAAAATCTTAAAGTATATATATAAAGCATTTTCCTTTTTTCCATAGTCTCTCTCTCTTGGCTTCTTAGGTATTTCTTTTGCTATTCAAAGTTGTTCTAAGTAAGGAAAAATTAAAATGTTAAATTATTCATGTGAATTTTACCATTCATCCGAATACTGTGCAATGTGGGTTTAAATGCAGTGCGTTCACGGGCAGAATCCTGATAATCCCACGATGTATTTCGTAGCTTGTACGAGCGTGTGTATCTCATTCTTATTTAGAGTAAATGCCACACAAACATAGTGGTGTTAACTTTACTTCTAGATACTCACACACTCGACCAACACTCTCTACCTTCAGTTCGTTGGTGAGTAAGGAAGGGTTAAAAGGAAAAGCTGTGGATCGCCCCATCTCTCCCTTTCTGTGACATCATTTTCAGTGTATTGGCTGTGGTAGGGAGGTGACTCGAGGAAGAAAGGATAGGGCAGAGTTCTTTGGTTATTCATGTTTTCAAGAATGTGTTGCCTTCTTTGTGCACTTGAAACAATTTCCGATTTGGAGAAAGCATGACTTCTGAGGGCTGTCAGCGTCCCTACACACTCAGCTGTAGGTATAACACATTTACCTTGAACTCACGTTGAGCTTGGCTGAGGTTCTTTGCCTGTGGGGCATCACGAATGCTATGTGTGAACGGGGCACGATGGGCTGTGGGGGTGTGCACCATGCATGACTTCTCTGCTCACAGATAAGCCTCAGAGACCATCAGCTTTTTAAAAAGACTTTCCCTTTTTTCAGAGAACTCATATCCCTCCTGCGCACAGCCTCTGCCTTGATCGCACCCCCCACCAGAGTGGGACATCTTTTACAACAGATGAACCTACGTGGACACATCATAATCACGCCAAGTCCATAGTTTACATTAGAGTTCCCTCTGGAGTTATCCATTCTCCGGGATTGGGCAAGTATATAATGACACAGGTGGGCTCTTGCATCCCACAGAGTAACACCACTGCCCGAAAGATCCTCTGTGCTCTGTCTATGCATTCCTCCTCTCCCCCAGCCCTGGGAAACCAGTGTTTTTTTGTAACATCCCATCCTTTTTCCCATTTCAGTGTCATATATGGGGTTCATACAAAATGTAGCCTTTTCAGACTGACTTCTCTCAGTAATCCATGTTTAAGTTTCCTCCATGCCTTTTCATGGCTTGATAGTTTGCATCTTCTTATGCTGAATAACATAATAATAATAGTATTCACCTGCTAAGGACCTCTCGATTATTGTCCAGTTGTGGCCATTGTGAACAAAGCTGCTGTAAACATCGATGGGCAGGCGTTCGTGTGGACATACATTTTCAACACGTCTGGGCACACGCCAAGGAGCACAAATGCTGGGCCCTCTGGTCAGGGCGTGTTTTGTTTTACAAGAAGTCACTGAATTGCCTCACTGAACATCCAGGCCATTTTGCTCCCCAACTGCCAGTTGCTGCCCATCCTGGCCGGCATGGGGTACCGTCGGGGAGCCGGGTCTGGCTGTTCTCGCTTCCCCAACACAAGTTCAAAGACAAAATTATTCAAGAATTTCAAAACGGGGACCACATTCACCCAAGCATTCACCCAAGCTCGGGGCCCTGACTGGAGGGAGGTAGCACGGACGTTCTGGTGGGGGAATTCACCTCCTGGGGTCCACACCGCAGGAACTCACGAAGAAAAGAGGTCTTCTCGGCCCTGCAGACACTGGGTGGTGGCCGCCACCAACATCTCCTGACTCGGTTTGCCTCTTGGTCTTCTTGCTTTGCAGTCTCCACCCCTCCGCAAATATTGACAGACTCGCCACGTTGTCAGAAATCAAATCGCCTTCCCGGAATCTGGATGGCAGTCGGTCGCTGTGTCACAAAGGGTCCCCTGGAAATCTGAGTCCTCGCCAGCACGCTTCCGGGGGCCCCTCCCGAGCCAGCCTTGCCAACACCCCGTCCTGCTACGTGCACACCCCTGTGTGGCGCGGAGCCCACATCAGCCCGCGTCACCGAGCCAGAGGTCCTGCCTGCCCACCCTGCTTTGGCTGAGCCAGAAAAATCTAATATGCACTTTTGGTTTTTTGCACTCCCCCCATCATTGGGTATTTTTCAGATCTTTTTCTTATACGTCATCCAATGTGTTCTTTAGAATCTTCACACAACGAGTATCCACCTGGGTAAGGAGGAAACAGAAGCTCGGAGAAGAAGAATGTCTCAGAGTCTACGGAGGTCAAAGCCACGGGAGGGACAGCACAGCCCGGAGAGGCCACTGAGAAAGCGCCTGAATCTTCACGAACTAGCAAGGAAATCAAACGTTTTGAGACCCCCCCAATTTCAGGCATTGGGTTCTTTGCTTTCGTCATGACGATGAATGGCTTCCGTGCTGAATCGTGTTCTTGGGGGTGGCAAGAGGAGCGGAATCTCTCTTCTGCTGCTTTTCTAGCATGTTCCAACTCTTCCTTATGGCGAACCTAGGATAAAACCAAACTGCAGACCCTGCGACGGTGCTGATGGGCTCTGCTGCAGGGGGACGTCGGTCTGAAAGCTGTTTTAAATTAGAAGCGTCTGTAAATACTCCTGCAAAGAGAGTTGGAAATATGGGATGATGAGGTGCAAATAATTTTCCCTCATCGCGTGGACTCTCAGGAGGTTTTCCTTCTCGCAGCGAATGAAGTAAGAGGTGGTAAATACAGACCCAAGGACAGGCAAAGTCTGTCTAGTTTTCTCTTCCTGCTTACAAGGAAAGGGGGTGGGAATTCCCAAGCAGCCCTGATAGGAAACATCCCTGGTTCTTCCTCGCTGCATGAGAGCAACTGTGAGCTACAAGACGGAAGCCGACTGGAGATTTCTTTCTGTGGGGCTTCCAGAACCGAGAGAAGGTTATTGTGCCGGAGACGCCCAGGCGGTTGCTGTGCTTGCTGAGGCTCTGGGGCCATCCTGGGCTTTTGCGACCCCAGGGCCTATGACCCCTCATCCCGGTCTTAAATGATGGGTGTGGATTTCTATGTCAAATATTTCACCTGATCAATATTAACACTTCAGATGCAAGGTGGTCTTCTCAAGGCATAATTTCCACGTTTCCCTCTCCCTTTCCTGATCCATCAGCTTATTCTCATCACCAGAGCGAACGTGAGCACATCTTCAGGAAAGGTCCTCTACTTTCCCAGAAGACACCCCGCGGGAGCCCCGAGCAAACGGCACAGGAGCCTGATTTTCAGATTTGCCTAGGACAGGTGGAGAGGATTCTCCCAGCAAGGGGAGCGGAGAGCTGAATGCCAGCTGCTCAGACTTCGTCCTTTCTTCCTGTGGCCATTCGCTTCAGGTCAGCACAGTGTCATGGTCATCGACAACGTGTGGATGTGCAGAGCCGACATGAGATGAAGCAAGTGTTCAGAGGGTCTCTTTATGGAGGCTCGGGAGGCCAACAGAGGGACGGGTTCTAATCCCAACTCTGGCATGGACAACCGTGTGGCTGAGGTACCCTGCCCAGACCACCCCTCCAGGACCAACTGCTCATTCCCCAGCTTCTGGAAGGGTTGGCTGTAGACAGCTCTTTCTCCTTCTGGGACTCACTCTCTCTCCACACCTTGTTCCTGCCTGTGGCAGTCAGCCTCCAAGGACTTGTGGGTATAGAGATAAAGACCTGGTCCACCCGCTTCTGTGGGGGGCAGTTATCAAGGGTTGACTTAGCCGGAAGCTCCCAGCTGACTGAGAGCCCGGTGAGGCCATAGAGCAGTGTCTGCCTCCTCCTGCTGCCCAGCCCTGCTTCCTTCTCTCCCTCTCGGGTGATTCATTCATTCCTGCATGAATTCCCTGTGGGCAAATCCCCATCTCAGAATCTGCTGCCCGTGGGATCAGTCTATGATGACAGCCTTGAGAAAGTTAATTTTTTTTACATTGAGGTGCCCGTGAGAAAAATAGAATAATTCAAAATGTCATCTAAAAAAGGGAAACAAAAAACAACAACAAAAATGGAGCTAGCCGTCCCAGGCCACCTCCCTAGAATGACCCACTTGCTTGTGTATGATTTAGACGGTGATTCCCAAAGTGTGGTCCAGGAACTCATGGATATCCTTGACCCTCTCAAGGAGCCCGAGAAGTCACACTATCTTCATTATAATACTGACAAGCTATTTGTCTTTTCCACTCTCATCCCCTCACAGGTGCAGAGAGAACAAGAAGTTCATTGATAAGGTTTCAGATTTTGCCCTGCAACTGATTTTCAGGAGCTATCACTTGTCCAGTGTAGGATCACGGTGCACTTTATTACTTGAAAAGACTATAAAAATACCTCATCCTCTTCCAAGTGCAGGACTGTATGGGGCTGGATTTTCTTCCTGTACTTGAACCCAAACAACTTACGGAAACATACTGAACGCAGGAGCAGATAGGAGAATCCGGCTGTCTTCCATTAGGGCGGAAATTAAAGAGATTTGCCAAAATGGAGAATGTTCTCTATTTTTGCAAATCTACTTAATATGTCAATACTGTATTTTTAATATGGTATTTCAAATATTTCATATTTTTAAATATGTCAATACCATTTTTTTGCTCCCCTCCCCCCCGCTTTGGAACAAACCAAATGATTAATTGGAAATTATTGAAAAAAATAGTTATTTTTCATCAAAATGTTATTTTTGTTAACACAGAATGAGTTTATTATTATTATTATTATTATTTTAAAATGAAATAATATTTTGAAACTTTTAGGTTTTTTTTTTAAGATTTTATTTACTTATTTGACAGACAGAGATCACAAGTAGGCAGAGAGGCAGGCAGAGAGAGAGGGAAGCAGACTCCCCACTGAGCAGAGAGCCCCATGCAGGGCTCGATCCCAGGACCTTGAGATCATGACCTGAGCTGAAGGCAGAGGCTTAACCCACTGAGCCATCCAGGTGCCCCTAAAATTTTTAGTTTTAATTTCTAATATGGTTAACATTGATTGCTCTAACTGAAATGAATAAAAGCATATTAGGGTCCTCAAGAATTTCTAACAGTGCGAGGAGTTCTAAAGACCAAAACTTAAAATACTGCTCCTTTTTTCCCCCCTCATTACAGAAGGAATAGATGTTCTTATTAAAGATACAGGGAGCAATATATAAAAGAAATAAGTCTATAATCCTATCACTGAGAAATATTCTCTCTTTTAGTATTTCTCTTCTTTCATATCAATATCACACATGTATTAGAGATCCTGAAAGACTCTTTTGAAGTCAACATCTTGTTTGCTTGTTTACCTTTTTTTAAAAGATTTTATTTCTTTATTTCTTTATTTACTTTTGATAGAGATCACAAGCAGGCAGAGAGAGAGGGGGAAGCAGGCTTCCTGCTGAGCAGAGAGCCCCATGCGGGCCTCGATCCCAGGACCCTGAGATCATGACCTGAGCCGAAGGCAGAGGCTTAACCCACTGAGCCACCCAGGCGCCCCTTGTTTACCGTTCTATACCACGCTAAATACATCATTCAAAATAGGGCCAGGAGTTCCTTTGAGTGGCTGTGCCACAGACGAATCAACCACCTGGCCATGTTGGACACTTAAGTGTTTGACACATGACATGTCCTGCTGTTGTAAACACAGCAGGGGGTGAGCATCTTTGTAGCAACATTAATGCAGCCTTGTTCTGGAATTTTCTCTCAGAAGCATTTCCCAGATGTTACAGTGTTGGATCAAAGGGTAGTCATGTTCTAAAGGCATCTGATATATATTCATATATACATGTACATATACGTGTGTGTGTGTGGCCAAATTCCTCTCCAATTAAAGGACTTCCTGTAAACCAGGGGCTGGGTCTCTGTCACTCCAATCTGTATTTCCACAGACGGACGGATGAATGAGTACATCAGTGTGTGAGAAGGACTGTTATTTGTATATGGGTTGAAATCGGGCATTAGCAGTAAAAAAAAAAATATGTTGCATCTGCTTAGTAAAAAACGACGGTTCTGTCTTGGATGTTTTCCCCTTGGTAACACGAGGTTGAAAATGTCGTCGTGGGGCGCCTGGGTGGCTCAGTGGGTTAAGCCTCTGCCTTCGGCTCAGGTCATGATCTCAGGGTCCTGGGATCGAGCCCCGTATGGGGCTCTCTGCTCACCGGGGAGCCTGCTTCCTCCTTGCTCTCTGCCTGCTTCTCTCTCTACTTGTGATCTCCGTCTGTCAAGTAAATAAATAAAATCTTAAAAAAAAGAAAAAAGAAAATGTCATTGTGTGCTTACTGGACATTTGTTTTTATTCTTTGTCAGCTGCCCAAACAACTGAATCCTGACACTCAACGTCTTTCTCTTGCCAGCACTCAAGCTCCACACTGATCGGGTTTCATAACTCATCCAGGGTAGAGTACAGATAAATCAGATGAGGGTCACAAGCTCAGCGACTAATTCTCCATGATGTTGTAGAGGAAAGAGTGCTTTTTGGTTTTTTAACTTTTTGATTAATTAATTTTTTAAAACCCTTATTTACTTTAAGGAGAGAGAGAGAGCACAGCGGGGAGGGGCAGAAGGAAGGAGGGAGGGGAGCCTGACACGGGGCTCGATCTCACGACTCTGGGATCACGACCCAAACTGAAACCAAGAGTGAGACATTTAACCAGCTTCACCACCCAAGCGCCCCAGGAAAAGGGAGCTGCATATAAAAATTCACAGTTTTAACTTCTTATTAAAAAATACGAGGGTCTGGCAACACTCTCTTACCACAGTTGATCGGAATTAAATGTTTGATGCACTTTCTAAAGCAACACGTGCTCTCCAGTTTACCTGCGTCCCCATGACTCTCTCTCCCTCTACGTCTGGCCCCGAGTCCCAGCATCCTTTCCCATTTATCCTCATCCTTGAGCTGCCACAAGTTATATAATCTAACCTGTAATACATTATTTCTCTATGTATAGAAATAGGATTGTATACACTTCATATGCAAAGTATGTCTGTCCTTCAAACTGCAAGGATGATTTTTTTCACCTGACACATCACTATTTTATATATATATAAATTATTCATATAATTTATATATATAAATTTATATTTAATATAATTTATAAATATATAATTTAAATTTAAAATTTATATATGAATCTCTATATATTATATACATATTGTATATAATATATATACATATAATTGTATACATATAATATATATATAAAATTTTTTAGCACTATTATATTTTTAAAAAACACACAAACTGAAAAAATGCTCTGGCATCAAGTTCTTTTTTAGGTGGAACATTTACACTGAAGTGTATATCCTGTGCCCTGGGTCTTTTCGACCCCTGTAGACGCTTGAGCCTGTGAGTCCTAACCAAGCCATCAAGCGACATCCACACATCTTCCTGTTGCACTTGTGGAGAAGCGGCCTGAGGGGAGTTTTGTTTTCGCACGTGGGCGTGTATATTACTCAGTAAAACCAGATACTCGCACCTTCTTCCTCCTTGTTCAGGGTCCCACGTGCGTGTTGCTCACGCTGGTTCTACCGTGACTCCATGCCACCTGAGCTCTTACATATATATTTTCTTTAAACTGACTCAGATCTTACTTATTTAAAAAGGAACATGGATGTGGCCACCACGAAAGGAAAACTAGTGCTATTTTCACAAATAAGAGGTAGCATTAAAAATGCAAAAAGTGTAAAGAAAAATCTGACATTATAGCTAGATTCCCTTGCCTGTCCAACATCTGCACCCAAGTCCTGATCGTGTTGCTAAAAGATGTTAAAGAAATTCTGGCATCAAACCAAGACTTTCTCCTTGACACAAAGAGAAGCACTAAATGATCATTAAAATCAAGTTGTCCAGGTAATGACGTTCTCCCCTTCTTCGTGACTTAATGTTATTTAAGGCTCACTTTATATACCATGTAAGTTTGGCTTCTCTGTCATCACCGGCGTGTAGTCCGTAATTTGTGAAATGCTCTCCTAGTGAACTATTAATCATTTATTCATTGACGTGAGAATATTTGTTAACTACTTCAGTTACTTTTGCCTCCCAGCGACTATGTCAACCTATTGTTGGTTGAACAATCAGCACACTGTGCTATTTCTTTCTTTCTTTCTTTTTGAAATCCGGACACAAGTCTTTGAGCTATTCTTTCACACTACTTTTCCATCATTACAACTTCCCATTTTTAGAGATAACAGAAGATAGGCTTAGGGATTTTAAGAAACTTAGCTAAATTCTCAACAACTAGTAAGGGAATAGAGTTGAAATTCAAATGCAGACCTGGTTTTACTTATAATTCGTTGATGTTATTTACCCTATAGACCAGCTACCAACTTCACTATGGTTTTGCTCCTCCAGCCCCCATACCTCCCCTTAAGAAACCAGTGGTGTTCCAGTAGCTTTCCCCTGCCAGAGAGCTAGAATAGGGAACTCCCACCGGGTGTTTTTCTTCCTTAGGCATGGGTACAGGTGTGGTTTTGACTCTTGGGGCCAACCACAGATGTGACCCACATTGACCTATTTTTACCCGAGTGAAATCTGCTTTAAAAGAAAAAAAAACAAAAAACTAGACCATCTCAAAGGAGAATAGAAATCCAAAAATGACACGATGTACTTTCTGAGAAAAGGGAAGTACGGCCAGTGCCTTCTTCCGCAGAATGGATTTACAGAATTTTATGGATCAATCATAGTTGAGAAGACTTCGTTTCTTTGAATCCCAGGAGATGGAAGATCCTGTCATTGCATCCTCAGCTGCCTCAAGAGGTCCCCTGTGTCTGCCCATTCATGCTTCCATGCAACTATCGCTCAATCACGCATCCTCCCACCTACTCACCCATCCATCCAAGTACCCAAGCATTAATTCATCCACCCATCCACCCACCCGTCAGTCTGGTCATCAGCTAGCCAGCTAGCCGGCCATTCATCTCTTCTTCCATCCGTCCGTCCGTCCATCCATCATCCATCCATCTACCCACCCATTCTTTCTGCTTTCAACATTTAGCAAGGACTTATGTGCCAGTGTCTGTACTACATGTTGAGATTATAAAAGGACACAAAGATAAAAAGAATAAAAGAATCTAGTCTCTCTCCGGGCCACAGAATAACGGGGAGAAACATACATGTATAATCTGGAAAAAAAAATGTTCAAACAGCGGTCAGCAATGGGGGGATACGAAGCAGAGGATGAGATGTCCTAGCTCAGCCTATGGTGGGAGAAAAGCCATCCTGAAGGAAACATCTTATACATGAGAGCTGCATAAGAAGTGACCTCGGTCAGATGAAATCCAGGGGCCTAGCAGGGTAGAGAAAGTGGTTTTTAGCACACAGAGTTGCATATGCAAAGACCCTGCCCATATGGCCCTTGTCATAGCATAATGCTGGTTTATGAGGGCATATATAGCCCTTGAGGTTTTGAGGAGACTTGCCTCTGCCTTGGTTTATCTTCCTGTATATTCAGATTCCTGCCTGGACTCCTTCTGCCTAAGGACTTGGATTTTAAGATTTTTATTTATTTATTTGACAGGCAGAGATCACAAGCAGGCAGAGAGGCAGGCAGAGAGAGAGGAGGAAGCAGGCTCCCCGCTGAGCAGAGGGCTCGATCCCAGGACCCTGAGATCATGACCTGAGCCGAAGGCAGAGGCTTTAACCCACTGAGCCACTCAGATGCCCCAGGACTTGGATTTTCATTTGTGTTTGCGTTCTGATGTTGGCTGAATCTTGGTCAATATTGTCTCAGTTCATTTGCCACCAGGGCTAAATGCCACAGTATTACTCAGAGCAATTAACCTTTAGTGTTCAGCCCAGCATATCCACTGTGTCCCTGTCCAACAAGAGACTGGGCTTTTCTCCAGCTCATTTCTCCCAGCCTGAGGCTGCCTATTGGTAGACATTCGGTGCAGAATTCTTTTGCCTGTGGACAAATGTGACGGTTCTCCCAGACAACTGAGGTTAAACCAGTACAGGATCTGCTCTTTGCATCTTCTTGGTGTCCCCAGTGAGATCCATGATCTACCCCCGCTTGTTTTATGGTAAGGCTGAGAGTTGAAAACCAATACATGTCCTTCACTCTTTCGCAAAGGACTCAACTTTATAGCTTAGAGGTTTACATCAGTAAGTCTGCAGATAACTCAGACCTGTCGCTCCCAAAATACTGTAGTGCCTGACAGTATCTTCATCTGAAAATTGAGAAAAAGTGAGCTTGGGATTGAAAAGGCTGTGTGATCTTGGGCAAGTTACTTAACTTCTCTGGGCTTCAGTTTTCTCCACTCATAATAATGAGATGACCCTAGTGCTACCACGAAGTTTTTATGAGAACTAAAAAAGTTAATATTTGTAGTGTTCAGAACAGTTCCTAGCATAAAGTAAACACTGAAATGTTTGTTAAATGCAATAAAAATAGGCACAGGGCATGAAGTAGAGGTTAAGAGCAAAGGTGCAGGAGCTAGGTGGATTTGGGTTCTAATGCGAGCTCTGCCACCTCTTAGCTGGGCAAGTCACTGAATTTCCTTGGGACTCAGTTTATTCACTACCCAGAATAAGCATAAGAACACTTTCTTCCTCTTAGGACTATGTGGGGTTGACGGAAGATAGTTTGCACAAAGCTCTTAGTAGAATCCTGACATAAAATAAATGGTGGTTGTTTTGTTCAGTGTTATTATTACTCCTCAGCTGGAAGTTCCAGATAAGTTGGCCAAATAGTTATTAGATCAGAAGCAAAGCAAACTCCATGCCCTTGTAACTTCGACCCCCTGCCCTTCTTCATATCCTTAAGGGTCCACCATACAGGGACCACTATAGGAGATAGAGAGGACTTTGATTCATCTTGACCACAGTCCTGGGACACAAGTTCTATTAGCCTTCTTTTGGAAATGTGGATTCTGAGCCTTGTTGACCAAGTATGAGTCATCGCACTTTCTTCTGCTTCAAATTCTTTATCTGTAAACTATGAAGAAAAAAGTAGCTACTCTGAAAGCATGGGTGAAGTCCAAGTGAGACAGGCCAGAGGAAGCCTGTGATGGTTGTGCCTTACACACGGTAAACGCTCCATGTTTGTAATGAGTAATTTACAGCAACTTTTACTTCTCTAATGATTCAGTCCACTTTTAAAACTGCTCTAAACTTGGGACGCCTGGGTGGCTCAGTTGGTTGGGCAGCTGCCTTCGGCTCAGGTCATGATCCCAGCATCCTGGGATCGAGTCCCATATCAGGCTCTTTGCTCGGCAGGGAGCCTGCTTCTCCCTCTGCCTCTGCCTGTGCTTGCTCACTCTCTCTCCCTCTCTCTCTCTGACAAATAAATAAATAAAAAATCTTTAAAAAAAATTAAAAAAAAAACACAAAAAACTGCTCTAAACTCCCCGAGAGAGAAGAGGATTTTGAAGACCAGGGGCCACAGCTTCCTCTCCTTTTCATGCTATCACGATGACACATTTATTGCTACCAATGTCCCAGGAATCATATTTTCTCTGGTCTAACTTATAGTGTGTAAACTTTCATGAAATTATACTGCCTTGTTTGAAAGCTAAGTACAGCTGTTCACAGAGCGTGTGCCATAAGGAGCTGCTCAAACAATCCCACACCCTTGCCACCATGTTTGTTTTCTGAAGGCAGTTCTGCATTCTTAATGACATCTTCTCTAAAAGGAAAGAATTTCAGTGAGTGGATCTTCCCCCATTGGTTTTCACCTCCTGTGACTATGGAATCATGGCAATGGCCAGAATCCAAGAGAACCATCCGCGAGGGTCTCAGTGAGAGTCAAAAGGAAACAGACGGCACACTCAAAAGAGAACAACTCAAGGAAGATTTGTCTCCTGAGAGACCAATTAGCGAGTTGTGAGCATGGCTTGGCACAAAACAAAGACAGCATGAAGACCCAAAGGGTAGCATTGATGGACCCAGCAAGAAAGAGAATGGGATAAAGCTGGTTACTTTAGGAGCAGTGACCTTCCATGGGAGGACACAGCCAGCCTTTCATGGAAGGACACAGGGGTTACCTCACTCTCCTTGCTTCCTCCAATTTCCTGCCTGGTATCCTCATTGGCCAAACCCAGTTGGAAGCCCAAGGGCACGGCACTACACCAACCTTGATGGATATAGTCCATCAGCCTGGACTTGGGAGGCAGAGAGCAGATTGAGAGGGGTCAGAAGGCCAAGCAGAAGAAATGCCCCTGGAGAGGCATGGCTAATGGGCCATGTGGATTTGAAGGCATTGGAGAAGCTGGTCCCATAAGACCGATGGTGTTGTTGATCGACCGTTGAGATCGTGGCTCAAGGTACCAATGAAAGTTGGGCAAATCTTTGAAAACAAGAATATGATGCTGCATTCCATCCCAAGAACTACCCTGTCTTTCTTGGGGGCAGGATATTGCGAAGCCCAGATAACAGAATGTTTGACTGAAGGAAAATGATCTTATTATTCACCTGTGGATTCGCTTTTCCTCCACATCCTCTGCCAACATGTGATTCTTTTGGTTGAGCACACAGGGCTGGTAGACGCTCCAAGGGTGCCTCCAGCAGCTGACGGCACACAGGGGCTGGCTTTGCTGTGCTCTGGGTAGCCTTTGTTCCCACCTGTTGGATTTTATACTCCCCAAGAGCCAGTTCTGTTTGTGTTCATACCCACTTATGCCGGTGGTTCCAGTTCGTGGTCATTGAAATGAATAACAAAGAATTCAGGAAACTGTAAGAATCAAAATAAGGGGAATTATCGATTCAGTAAAAAAATCATTTAAGTTCCTGGTGGGGGTGGGTGGGGGGAACTCAGCAAAGCCCAGGTTAAAAAAAAAAAAAGACAATTGCTGTCAAACCAGCTATGAACAAGGCAACAGTGGATGATGGGGGAAACCCTGAGGATCTAGAAAGACCTATTTATCAGTTAGGGTTGTTAGGCACGTATGGCCCCTCATCCCCAATTCAAGCCAATAGCCTGACTTTACAATTCTTGCCTTGAGGCATTTTTTTCAAGAAGGACAGAAAGAAGCTTCTGCTGAAATCACTTCAGCTAAAGCCTTGGTAATTTCCTAGAATCTCTGACATCATTTTCCTCATCCCCAAACTTTTGTCACGTCTCTTCCTCTCTTGTATTTCAGAGTCACCTGGAAACCTTTCCTTCTTGGTTTTTTGACTTTACCAAGGATGGGACATGCTCTTCACTTAGGACCTTTTCTGCTTTATAGCAAAATTCTCCAAGGGAGCGGAGAATGTTTTGAGTAAGAGCGTCCCTCCTCTCTGCTCTCATGGCATCTTCTTCCCTGTCTCTCCACTAGATGGCAAGCCCACAGGGACTGGACATGTGTCCCAGGTGTCTTGGTCCCCTCACTGCCCAGCACCTTCTGCAACATTCTAAGTGCTCAATAAAGTCTTGTTGAATTATCTGAAAAGTTTTTTGAAGAATATTGTCAGAGACACAAAGGGACCCAAAGACTTTATATTTATAGGTAATAAAATATTATGCAAACTCTTTAAACTTGAGAGAGCTTTGGGGCTTCAGCTTGCTAACAATGAGTCTGTGTACGTAAAAAAGCAAAGGCAGAAATGATCAAGACACTGTTAGGTCAAGGAATTTTGTCCCCTAAGTTTGTTCAGCTTTTTCTTTCTAATGACATGTTTCTTTTCTTTGCCTGAAAGAATCGTGTATCTGTAGGGAGTACACTTGGTCACGAGTAGGAGAATACCCCCAAAGCAGTGGTTTGAACCATTAGCACACTTATTTATAACTTAACAAGTCTGCAGAATTGCCACTCCAGGGATGATGCTGTGGCTTAATAATGTCCTTAATAAGGAAAGTAAAACTTATAGTCATTCCATTGAACTCTCCTCAGAACACTGACTTTTGTCCTTGGGCTCACTAGCTCAAGGTTGTACTGATCTCAATATCATATTCTGATATTTAACATGGCAGCATCCAAAGCAAGAAGGGGTGTCTCACCTTCTTTGTGCGGCTTTCTCTGATGGGACAAAAATCTTTCCAAGAACCCCCAAAGGGGTTTCCTCTTCCTCCTTGGTCAGACCTGAGCCAGACGGGCCAGCGGTCCACCTGCAGACAGACCACTGGCAAAATGTAACATGTTGCCATGAGCTGCCGATGACTTGAAGCAAGTGTGCCTCACCCCCAGGGCCAGGTGCACCACCATCTGCGGTAATGAACCTGGTTCTCTTTGCAAAGAGGTGAGGAATTAACCGTGCCTGCTGCCAGTTTTTGTTCCCATGGTATATCTCAAATATTGAGGTGTTTACTTTTAGGTAGGAGTTTTGAAACCATGAGAGGTCCCCCAAGAAATTAGCCCAGCTATCTGTGCATGTGTGTCTCAGGGTCAAAGAGAAAGATTTCTACACATTCAAAGGACAGCAAGTAGGTTTGTCTGGGGGCAATGGAGATGCAGAGAAGGTCAGAGAAGGTCAGAGAAGGGAAGTGGGGGCTGGTGATTGAGAAAGTGCAGGTGTTTCTACCCTGCTGCCCGATACCAAGAAAGGGACAACACTTCTTTGGCGGGGTTGCTATTTCTGTGGGTGCCAGGGTCCAGCACCAGCCTTGCTCTCCTGTTCCTGTCTGGGGGCAACTTGGGATGCCTGTGGAATCCATCTTCTAAAAATGGTTCTAAAAATCCAGGTTCTAAAAATGGCAATGAGAGTCTAGACCCCGAGCCTGTGGTCAGAGGGAAAACTTGCCAAAAGGAGCATCTTTGAGACCGCTTGAAGCATCTGGGTTCTGCAGATGGACAAAGAGCAGGTCAGGAACAGAAAACAGTGACTGTGACCTCATAGTGAACATCTGGGGACACCGAAGCCCCAGTTTCCCACCCACAAAATAGGGGTTATAAGTGTATCTATAGCATAAATAAGAGTAAACAACACCTTATGTTTGAGTGCTTAGCACAGTGCCTGGAACATAGTGAAGCTCATAAATAGTAGCTATTATATTAGTATTATCATTTTCTAATATTGTATGATTATTATTATTATTTTTTAAAGCAGAGATCCTATAACCAGGATTGAGACTGAATTTCTCAGGCATCAGTTGGTGAATATTTGCCACTGGATTCATTTGAAAAAGAAAACAGAGAAGGGAAGCAACATTTCTGGAATCTAAATGGGGGGAGGGGGACAAATTCCCCTTCCTTATATTAGGGAATTAACCGAGGGCCCAAGACCCTTTGGAAATCATGCTCTTTTAGGAATGCTGACTTTCCAGTTCTACCACTTATGGTGCCACAGCCGAAGCGGTCACACTTTCATCCCACTCTTTCTGTCTTCTCTGCGCTGAATGAGGCACGTTGTACTTTAAAGAGCCTGTCTGCCTGCCAATCCGTCCATCTGCCCGCCCACTGACCTACCTAACGTCTATAGTACTCCGTACAGCATTATCTCATTTAACTCCCACCCAAACCCTGGAGGTGAGAACAGGGGTTTTCAGACTTTACTGATGGTCACTTACAATCAAGACATACGGTTTTGGGGGCGCCTGGGTGGCTCAGTGGGTTAAAGCCTCTGCCTTAGGCTCAGGTCATGATCCCAGGGTCCTGGGATGGAGCCCCGCATCGGGCTCTCTGCTCGGCAGGGAACCTGCTTCCTCCTCTTCTCTCTCTCTCTGCCTGCCTCTCCACCTACTTGTGATCTCTGTCTGTCAAATAAATAAATAAAATCTTTAAAAAAAAAAAGACATACGGTTTTTGGGGTGCCTGGGTGGCACAGTTCATTGAGTGACGGATTCTTGGTTTCAGCTCAGGTTACGATCTCAGGATCGTGAGATTAAGCAGCTGCCCGGCCCATCGGGCTCTGTGCTCAGCATGGAGTCGGCTTCAGACTCTCTCTCCTTCTGCCCCTCCTCGCTGCACTCTCTCTATTTCTCCCTAAAATAGATAAATAAATATTTTTTAAAAGACATACGTGTTTGATTAGGACCCTGTTCCTAGGAACGTGTGCAGGTGCATACACACACACCTGAAAAAAAAATTGCTACTGGTTACTCTAAGTGGTACATTTTATTTCGATTATATTCTACTGTATCTGATTCTTTTTTTTTTTAAAGATTTTATTTATTTATTTGACAGAGATCATAAGTAGGCAGAGATGCGGGCAGAGAGAGAGAGGAGGAAGCAGGCTCCCCACCCAGCAGAGAGCCCGATGCGGGGCTCGATCCCAGGACCCCAGGATCATGACCCGAGCCAAAGGCAGAGGCTTAACCCACTGAGCCAACCAGGCGCCCCTGTATCTGATTCTTAAAATACATATATATATTTCTTGTGAGCCACAATGTTGATGTGAGTAGTTTGAGTTCCTGTGCTCAGTTCACAGAACAGAAAT
The DNA here is from genome assembly GCA_003697995.1 of Taxidea taxus jeffersonii. Taxonomy (NCBI): domain Eukaryota; kingdom Metazoa; phylum Chordata; class Mammalia; order Carnivora; family Mustelidae; genus Taxidea; species Taxidea taxus. The sequence continues at coordinate 21,406 of RCUC01137693.1, forward strand.
TCGGAGAGAAGGGCAGGCAGTTTCCAGAAGAGGCCCGAAGGCAGGCAGCCAATCAGAGTGGGGCTAGCGTTGGACCGAGTCCGGCTGGGAAAGCTGATGGCCACTAGGCAGCCCTGCAGCCTGGCACAGAGCATCTCTATGAGGACAGCGCGAGCTCAGCTGGCTTCCTGAGGGGGAGCCGTCCTGTCGCTCCCACCTGTCGTCTGGCTCCAGGGTTCCTGCCCACTGAGGTCACCGGGGCTGCCCTCCGAGGGTTGAAGTTTCCGAAGGTCCCAGGTGCACACGCAGAGAGGTGCTTTGTATTATTTTAACACGACTCAGCTCATTCCGTGTCCATCAGGATGAGAATCCCTGGAGGAGGGAGCTGTGTCAGGCTCTCACCTCTTCCCACGTCGGTGGGGGCAGAGACTGCCACTTTGCTAATGCGCTGGGGCCTTTATAACCAGAGATCAAATAATACGTGCAAGCAGAAACACCAAGCGTGTTATTAAAGCAAGCATGTGTGCCAAACGCTGTGTTCTTTCAATCGCAGCACTGCTTCCTTCTTGCCCCAGCTGCCTCACAAGTATGTGGTCCCACCGCATAACCCAATCTGCTTTAATAATTCTGGCTTTTTCTGTTCGCGTATAATTACTTAAACGCCCTGGGTCATAAGGTCCTCCTCTGGGTTGGAAGCCTGCCTTATTTTCATATCTGTGGCCTCAAAAGCCCAAAGAATACAGTCACGTTGAATTTTCTCCTCCTGAATAGATTGAAGACTTTCTGAATTCGAAGAGGTTTTCCCATGTGAACAATTTATTCTTGGAGCAGGAGAAATGTCCTTCCTGAATCATGGAGGAGACCGTCCTCCCTGAAGAAGAGTCCAGCTCCTCTGACATTAAGAATTCGTACTCTGGGGCACCTGGGTGGCTCAGTGGTTTAAACCTCTGCCTTCAGCTCAGATCATGATCCCAGGACCCAGGGATTGAGCCCCGCATTGGGCTCTCTGCTCAGCAGGGAGCCTGCTTCCTTCTCTCTCTCTCTGCCTGCCTCTCTGCCTACTTGTGATCTCTGTCTGTCAAATAAATAAGTAAATAAATAAGAATTCGTGCTTTGTTCCCTGATATGGAAAAAGTAGGAGTCTCTTTAATAGTATAAACTCCCAACCCACAGATTCCAAAAATAAATAAGAATGAAAATCTCCTACCGATCTCAGGACTTGAAAATGCCCATATTCCCACTGAGTTGCACAAAAACTTCAAGGACTTTACAATAATGACCATTTCATACCTCTGTGTGTCCAGCTGTTAAATGGGTAACACAGTCCTGTCTTCCAAAGAGAGACCTACATTCTCATAGACAATGATGAAGTTCAGATGTACAGCTAGCCAGGAGATTCAGGGATCTTCATTAAAAAATATATATATACAGCGTAACACTTTGTAAGAGCTATTGTTATAATTCATTACAATAGCTGAGATAGATTGGATCATTGCTACATGTAGGGCATCTTGTGGAATTCTGGCTTCAGTGATCTCACCTGATCCCAATAATAGCCATAGTAGATAGGAAATGATATTAACCCCACTTCTCAGATGCTAAAGCCGGGGTTCAGGGAGGTTAATGCCCCACTGAATGTGATGAGTCTTAGGGAGTGTAATGCCCCACATCACACCACCTACAGATGTCATTGCCAAGACAGCAATGCAGGTCCGAGGGCTACCGAGGACCCAGCTGCGTCTCCCCAGAACATGGTAGGTTGTCAGTGGTGGAGAGCAAGATGCTTTTAGGCATTACACACATGAATCCTGTGTGTTTGAAATGAATAAATAAAACAAACTTATCAGGGACGCCTGGGTGGCTCAGTTGGTTAAGCAGCTGCCTTCGGCTCAGGTCATGATCCCAGGGATCCTGGGATCAAGTCCTGCATCGGGCTCCTTGCTCAGCAGGGAGCCTGTTTCTCCCTCTGCCTCTGCCTGCCACTCTGTCTGCCTGTGCTCACTCTCTCTGACAAATAAATAAATAAAATCTTTTAAAAAAAGAAAAACAAACTTATCAAGTAATATTATACACATGATTGAGAAATATTATTACTTAGAACAAGGACACACAAACACAAAATGAATGGATCACAGGGAAAATATTGAGTAAATAATAATGTAGATACTACGTATCAAAAATGTTAATAGCTTCTTGGAATGACTAGAGAATAATGTTTTTAAAGATTTTATTTATTTATTTTGAGAGAGGGAGGGAGAGGTCTCAAGCAGAGGAAGGGGCAGAGGGAGAGAAAATCTCAAGCAGACTCCATGCTGAGCTTGGAGCCCGATGTGGGGCTTGAACTCACGACTGTGAAATCATGACCTGAGCCAAAATAAAAAGTCGGATGCTTAACCAACTGAGCCACCCAAGTACCCCTAGAGAACAATTTTTCAAATGGTGGAATAGAGAATGTAGTGGGCCCTTGACTCTATACTTTGAATGAGTTAAGTCATTATTTCTAGGATCATAGCATAATATAATCAGAGCCCCTAATTGTCCAGGGCTGGGGGGCATAGTCATAACAATGCTTTTCCCATGGGGCACAGCCCAGTGCTGGTTCAATCTACCCTCCGTAAATGTTGTTGAGTGTGTGGTGTGGCTGAAGGAGCCCAGCGACCTGGCTGATCAGTCACCAAGTTGCTGTGTGACCTTAGGCAAGTCACTTCACCACTCTGTGCCACGTTTTTATTTTCTTTATAAAACTAAGGGGATGGAAAAGTCTGCATCTAAAGCACTTTCTAGCGCTAAATTTCTGGGGGAGGCGAGTTAACTAGTCCAAAACACATTTACTGGGCACTTCTTCCAACTACTTTTTGTGAGGGAACATAGCACGGAGATTCAGAGGCGGGAACTCTGGGGGCAGATGACCTGGCCTGAATTCTGTCTCCATCAGTCTTTGCTGTATGACTTGAAGTGAGTTCCTTAACCGCCGTGCACCTGGGTTTTCCGCAGGACTCAGGAGGGCAGCGGAGGTCAAACGCACCAGTTGCCAGAGTGCCAATGCTGGGCTGTTGCAAATGTTAGCCCGTGTTAGCCAACAATTTTACTGCCACGCGCCAGGCACAACTTAGGTGAGAATCGGAGGACTGTTTTTTTAAATACATGAATCATATTTATTTCCTAAAGAAAGAAAGGCAAGGAAGGTGGGATTCGTGTCTCGTGTCATATTGCGTTGGCCAGGATAAATTTACAGAGAGCGATTTTCACCCGGGACAGCCAGGCCCCTCGTGCACTTCCGAGGGTGACCAGCAGGTGGTGCGGTTGGATTACATTTTAGGCCGTCGTGGGCCTTGTCTTCGGAAATTTCCAGGCGGAGATTGTCTGCAGCTAGAATAAATAAAGGCTCTCTTGATCCCTTAATGCTATAAAAGAGCAAAGACGAAGTTCTGTGGCAGCACCGGTTCTCAAACGGCCAGCCCCATTGACATCACCTGGGGGACTCGGCGATGCAGTCTCCAGCCTCCCCTCTCCCGGCGCTGAAGGAGCTACTCTGGGCTGGACCCAGCCGTCCCCGTTTGCCTAAGCCCGGGGGGAGGCCGAGGCCCCTGGGTAGGAGAGCCTCCGTGCTAGAGCGGTGCTCCGCAGCGGCCAGCCCTCGGTTTTGACTCCAAATGTAAGTAGGTAAAGAAGGGGCGTTGGGTGAGTCCAGGGATCAGCAATTTTGACGACAATGTCGGGGATGTTAGAAATGCCATCTCAGGACGCTCCCAGACCCACGGGACCAGAACTGGCATGTTAACCAGGTCCCAGAGATTCTGTACAAGCTCTTTCTTTCTCTTTTCCTACTCCCCCCTTCCTCTTGCTTTTGCTCTCCCCAATTCTCACTTTTCCAGCAACAGTCCTGCCTGTGAACCCCGGGAGTACAGGCTGCCCAGGGACAAGGACCAAAGGATGGAGGGAGAAAAGGCCTTCCCATCTCCTGCTCGGAAATACCTTACCTGAGAACGGCGTTTCTCACCTGGAACAACACGATTCCCCCAGCGAGGAGGGCTCCCCTAGGCGTGAGCTGCTGATACAGAACTTGAAATTCTAGATCGTCCTGGCGACGCTGGGTCGTGACAGCAAACTGCCCGCGAGTGAAGATGGACGAAGGAAGGAAAGAGGGGAGGATGGAGACCTCTAGCTGGTGCTCAGATGCCACCCTCTCCCTGAAGCTTCCAGACGGGGATGCTTCTGCCCAAAGGGGTCTTCCAGACTCAGGGCATCCACGGCAATTCGAGGGGTTGAGAAAGAACCACAGACTCGAAGCCACAGAGCTAGCACCTTCCCGTGGCCAAAGGGATCAGGAAGGCCATCATAGAATTGAGGAGAGTCAGGTAGGGGGGCCCTCTTGAGAGGAGGGAAGTCCGCGTCCAGCCTGAGGTTACACTCAAAGAAGGCGTCAGGGGGAATTGCACCTCCACTACCCCTTCTCTGTCTCTCTGCCTCCAACCTGCTGCTGGGATCCCCCAGTGGCTGAAACTAGTCCGGGAAGATGGGAACCTTGAAGACCTCACTGGTAGTCCTTTATTGGCCTACGTGGAATGTTTTAGAGCACAGTGTTGATCTGGGGGCTGAATGAAAGCCATCCAGCTCACCGGTCCAGGGATGGGCAGATAACCCAGTCTGGCCAACGAGATATATGGGAAAATCTGCTGGGCGCTTCTGGGAAAGACTTTTTTTCCCGGACTGCTATGGGAAGAAGTCTCCTCCTTTTCCTTCCTGCTGGGGATGCTGTACTCCGACTTCTGCAGCCATTTTGAGACTCTGAGGCGATACCAGGAGAAAGCCTGCAGCAGGAGAGGTCAGCACGGTAGATAGCAGATGGGGTAGATGAGGCAGGCTCTTGCTTTCATCCACAAGGGACCAATCTCTCCCAGCTCTGTTTGCCTGTCCCTGTCTGCCCCACATGTTAGCACTTAGGATGCCGAATCCAATACACACCTGTCTTCCTCTCTTGACTGAATTTTCTCACATTTATGGAGAGATCTATGTAAAAACCTTGAATTATATATATATATATGTATATATATATATAATTTTGGTGGCAGATTGTGTTTTATTTATGGTGCCTCCTTTCTGGGACTGAACCACATGGGTCACCAGTTAATGGGGTTCTGCTGTATTGCTTCGTGCTCCCCCTCATCATCATAGACTATAGGAACTCGATCCATGGTTGACTTTCTCTGATGCCGACTGTGCCACGCGGTCAGAGAGTTTGTGCTTTGTGTCATGGGTTCTGGACTCACATCCTTGCTCGCTGGCTGTGAGCTTAGGTATCTTCCTTGACTTCTCTGAGCAAAATTAGGGTACTAATATGCACCTCAGAGCTGTAGTACAGCCTCGCCCCCAAAACCCACTGATGTACCTCAATACACATTTCCCTTCTTTCTCACAGAAGATACATCAAAACCCCAAGGCAGACCTTGGGGAGGAGCCAACTGATGAAATGAAAAGACCCAAAGTGAGGGAAGCCTCTCCCGAGGACACAGAAGTGAAGCATGAAGTTAGATTTGTGCCAAGCTTCCAGCAGAGCGAATTGAGAGCAGATGAGGCTAGTCAGACATCGTGACATTCATCACTTGGATAAACTTAAAAGAAGAGGGCGAGCAGATTTTTTCAAAATTCTGGGCAGGCGACTCACAGAGAAGCAGGACCAGCACCTGACAACCGCTGAGCTTTCCTCCAAACTACCTTTGAATGGTAGTTGATGGCCTGTTTTCCTTCCGCAGGTGCAGAGCTCCTAGTCCAGCTAGGATTTCCGGATAGCACATGTCCTCCCACTGGAGCGTGGCGCATTCCCTGGGAGTTTTTGAGCAAGACTGTTTCCCAGGTCAGTGGAGTCACCAAGGGCAGAGGTGCTGGAACGTCCCGGCCCGAAGCTGGTCTCTGTTGACAGGGATGGGGAAACCTCCCCACTGTCAGCGCACACGGGGCGGGGGGCATCTATGGGGCCTGCGAGCAACAGCATGTGGGAGATACAATACGGCGAGAATCACCACAGCTACCATTTCCTGAAAGCCAAGTACACGCCCAGTGTAAGGTGCTCCTCTTACAGATGTGGAAACTGAGTCTCAAAGAGGCGCCTGAAGTTACCCAGGGACATGCCCCTAGAACATGGCTGTGGGTCTAGACCACCCCAGGATGTAGGTCTAGCACCAAACTCAAGGTGCTTCCATGACGTGAGGCAAAGGTGTGGCCAAGAAGAAGATAGTAATGCCACTCAGAGAGCCCCTGTCACACGGAAAATTAGAATCTCGAGCTGGAACCAGGCAGCACCTTTTCTTTTTCTGAAGCCATGGAAGTGACTTACTCTCTCTGGGCCTTTAGCTCACGGATGAATTTAGATGATGTTCTCTTTGCTCGACAGAGCCGCTAACGGCCAACTGTAAAGTGCTTTGCCTTTTCTAGAGTCCGTTGCCAGCCTTCCTCTCCATCACTAATGAGCAGGCTCCGTCGGCTTCCCGCCACTCATAGAAGCGGCAGGGCTTTCAAAGAGGCAGATGTCAGCCCCACTGGTTTTCTCATTAAGCCTCAATTAACCCATCTATAAAATGGGGACAGTCATCTCTAGGTTGTGAGAATGAAATGATTTAAGTCATTTAGTTCAGGGCTTAGTAGGTACTTAGTAGGTGACTGTAATGTCACCATTAGTGGGGAAGGGGAGACACAAAGCAATTGTCTCCAGCCACAGATGCTGAGTTCTGTAAGAAAATGTGACCTGTTTTCTCTGAGCAGTGGGATGAGGTGGGGTACGGAGGTAGATCTTCTTTTCCAGAAAGGGGAATGTGTGGGATGATGGAGGAGGCACTAAACCTATATCAGAGAATCAGAGAACCCCAGCTGCCATCTGCCCCCTTGCCTCTGGGCCTCGCTGTTCTCATGGCATGAAGTCGGTGTCTTTAGATCGAGGACCCCTAAGGGGAATGAGGTCTGTGGGGTATTGGTTCCCAGGGATGGGCACAGGGGTCTTAATAATTACACAGGCTGTGATCCAATTATTCAGGGAAATAAGGTGCTAAGCAAATTAAACAGATGTTTAAGTTATGATTATGGGATTTATCAGAGCCTTTAAGGTGCCCGTGATGTGGCGGATCTCCAAGACGGTGTGTGGTAGATGGTATTTCCCAAACTTACTTGAAAGACACTTTGGAATCCCTTTACCCGATCATCTGTGAAGCTCTTCTAGACCTGAAATTCTGTGATTTTAATATTTGGGCCATGTAGAATGGCTGGGGTTTTGTTTGTTTGTTTGTTTGGTTTTTTGGTGGGTTTTTTGTTTTTTTTTGAGAAAGAGAGCAAGAGTGAATAGGGAGAGGCAGAGGGAGAGGGAGAATCTCAGGGAGATTCCACGGCCAGGGCAAAGGGGCAGGGCTCGATCCCACAACCCCGAGATCGTGACCTGAGCTGAAATCGCCCAATCAGCTGAGCCACCCAGACGTCAGGAATGGCTGGTTCTTCAGAGGACAGCAACAAAATATTTCTTCTGGGGACTCAAGGTTATTGATAAGGCAACACCTCTTTTCTCTTTTATCTCTGGAGACAGACGCGATCATTTGGTAGCCTTCCCCTCATTTGAACTGGAGAGACACTTCAACTGCATTGCTGGCTCCTGTAGATTTTAGAGAGTTGAACCTGGTGTTAGAGTCAAGGGGAAGGTGATAGTGGTCTTCCCAGTAGCGAGGAAGAGGATGACGAGCCAGCCCCAACATGAGTTCGGGCACGCAGAGGAAGAGATAGCAAGACGTCGAGCTGTCAGAGCTATCTGAATCAGAACAGGACAGTTATGGCAACAAACATCTCTCATTTTGGCTTTTCCTTTTAATAGTGTCCTGATTTACAATAGTCTTAAGTGATAGAACTGCTGCGCAGAAAAATCATGATTATTACTAGTTGCTACGTGCCTACCGTGTGCTTGGGACGAGTCTGTCTTGTTCTCATCCCAGCAGTGCCATCCTTATGAGACAGGTCCTTTTATTTTCCCCCTTTCTGCCGGCGAGGCAATGGAGAGAGACTAAGTAAGCCAAATTTCCAAAAGGACACAGCTTGTTAGGGGGGACGCTCCAAATCCTGAGCTCACCAATTCTTAGCCATGGGGCCTCGGGCAAATTGCCCATCTGCTTTAAGCTCTGTTGGTACCTTTGCAACACTGGAATCATAATAGTATTTCAATATCAGGTGATTGCAGAAAGTTCCTGATACACGGTCAATACTCAATAGATGTTAGCATTTATTTTTAAATCCTCATCATTATTACTCTATTGACATATGTGTCACAATGCTGTAATTCTATCTCGGGGGTAAGTGCTTTTTATATAAAATGCAAACATAATAGGTATACGTGGCATAAGGGATAAAGCTATGCTATTTAAAGTCGTAAGCTTATGCAGTTTCTTCCCCAGTGTATTAAAGTTGTTCGTAAAGAGTTTTATGGGGGTTAACAACTTGGAACAAAAGCGTATTGAAATATACAAGTGTGGGAACCGGTGGGGACCATAACGTGCAGCAACCACTTTAGAAAGTCAATGGGGCGAGATCTAATAAAGATTAGGATGTGTATCCCCATGACCCAGAAACCCCACAGGAGCCTGGAAGAGTCCCCCTCGCCCCTCCCCACACCGTGCACAAGGAGACAGAGATGGGAACGTTGACAACAGGGAGATGTGAAATAATAAAATATGGAAACACACAGAAGGTCCAGCGACAAGGTGACGGGTAAATAAATTAGAATAAATTCATTCCGTGGAATATTATAGTGAAGTTAAAATCAATGAACTGGAACTGTAAGTATCAGCAAGGTACGCTCTTAAAACCATAATGTTGGATGAGAAGTAAATTACGGAAAGGCACATGCCTCATGAGACCTGCAAATAATGCCATCTATTTATTATGAATATGTTCCTAAATAGCAACCATATGAAACGTGCTTGGAAATGACAAACTCCAAATTCAGGAATTCAGGATAGCAGTTTCTGGGAGAGAAGAGATAAGGCTAGAGTTGCTGGAAGGAAATCAGGGCAATCCAACCGGACCTTTTTCTCCTTGTCTGTTTTGTCGTTGCAATGTCTTTAACCCTTCATGCTTTGATGTCCGTTTTTTCAGAACAGCATTTCCTTCCCCCTCTGAGCCTTCTCTACAAAAGCTCTGGGCTTAGGGGTTTCTGGGGCCGAGGGGTAGGACTTGTTTTCTGCTGTGATCTGATGAGAAGTCGAAAGCACACGCGGGGTCGGGGCTGAGTGAATTATTCAGTGGGACTCCCGCCAGGTGGGTGTGAGCTGGGTAAGCTGTGCGCGCCGCTGCCGCCTGCAGCCACGGTGGCGGCAGAGGGGAGGACGGAAGTCCGGTGCCATCGCATCCCTGCTGGTCACCTGGCAGGCTCAGCTGCTTGTCAGCGGTGTGGGTCGGACCTACGGAGGGAGCGGGGTGTTTGTGCAGTTACGACGGACCTCCGACGGGAGGGTTCAGAGAGGCCAGGAAGGTCGGACCTTCCGGCCAAAGTGTGACTTGGCTGGCGAAAGGCGGGGTGGACGAGCAGAGCCGGTGAGGCATCGAGTTCACAGATGAGATCAGCGCTACCCGGGACGAGTCCGCTGGGACGACTCTGTGCGTGTGCGTGCGAGCAAGCGAAGCGGTACCTTCGAATCCATGCATTAGATCTAACGTAAATAACTGGGTATAGAATAGCTATACATTCCCAGCTCGGCCCACTGTGAACTGGAATGTCTAACCTTGGGCTGACAGACACAGAAATGACTCATCTGACACAAGAGGGCTTTTGTCTCCCTTGAAGAGCTTATATTCCCAGGAAGCCAGGTGCAAACGCAGAGGAATTCTCTGTGGGCTGGTTTGTGGTAGGTTGGACGAACGAAAAAAAATTGTTTTTATGGAGGTCAGAACGCTGAGAAATGTCATCTATCCCCTCAACAGATTTTTAAGTGTGTTCTGCCGGATTGTTCTCTATAGGCACAGCGCTGCGTGCCGTTTAGTCTATAGACCACGTGGTCTCTATCCATTCGTCCATTGGATGCTCCCAAAAGTGTTTCAACTTTTGGCCTTGAAAATCTCAAGTGACAGAAACACTGGAAGGAAAACACCGTAAATGCATTTTTTACCTTTCACCCAGATTCTCCAAACTGTTAGCATTTTGTCTCATTTACTTTCTCCCTCTCTTTATTTTTTTATTTTTATTTTTTAAAGATTTCATTTATTTATTTGACAGACAGAGATCACAAGCAGGCAAAGAGGCAGGCAGAGAGAGAGGAGGGAGCAGGCTCCCCGCTGAGCAGGGAGCCCGATGCGGGGCTCGAGCCCAGGACCCTGGGATCATGACCTGAGCCGAAGGCAAAGGCTTTAACCCACTGAGCCACCCAGGTGCACTGAAATTCTGAGTATTTAATGTTGGCACAACGCTATTACCAGTCTCATCCACACTCAAATCTCTTAACTGTGCCCCACCCCAAAATGCTATTTAAAGTAATCAGTTTTTTGATCCCAGATCCAGGTTCCCATATGGCCCCGTCATGTTCCATTTGTTCCCTTTAGAATACTTCTTGGCCCTTGTCTTCCTGACGTTGACAGTTTTGGAGAGAACAGGCCAGCTGTTGGGCCAAATGACTCTCAGTTTGGGTTTGTTTTTCTGATTCCTTCCTCCTGAGTAGATTCAGGCGAAGCATCTTGATAAGAACGCTCCATGCGTGGTGTTGTCTGTGCATCAGGGCATCCAACCAGGAATCCTGCAATCAGTTTATGCCTCAAATAGCGACATGAATTGGGATCTCTTGGTGAGGTAGGGGTTTCAACATTTTTCAGATGTCACTCACTGGAAAGAGTTTGTTGCTATGATTTGCTCCCTGGAGCATCCAGGTTGCTGGGAAGGATGTCTGGCTTCAGGAGGGCCCTTCTTAAATCCTACAGAAGAGAGCTGAGTGTCTGCCAGCTGCTGCCTAGAACTTAAAAGGCCCCCTCCTGTCCCCCCAGCCCCCCAGAGCCTCCCTTCTAATGCAGAGGGACAGGCAGCAAGCAAACTCTGTGAATAGTAAGTCAGTTTAAGTTGTGCTAACTGTTGTGAAGGAAATAAAACTAGGCAATGGGACAAAGAGTAAGCCAGGGACAGTCACTCCAGGTACAAGAGTCCTTGCCTTCCGGAGTATCCTTGGCAGTGGGAAGACCAGGGATAAGCAAATGAACAGATTCATAGTGAGTCACGAGGAAATGGGAAGCTGGTAAAGCAGAGGGGGTCCTGGAAGGGTCTTTATGTGGAACACGGACGACCTTGTTCAGGAGGTGCCATCTGATGGACACTGAAATGAGGGGAAGAAAATGGCAGGAGGCCCTGGAAGAGATGGTCCAGGCCAAGGGGATGGTGTGTGCAGACCTGGAGGTGGGACCCTGCTAGGTGAGCAGGAGGGAAAGCAGGAGTCCCCACCTCCCTCCCCCTCCCCCCCACCCCCAAGTATGGTGGGCGAAGCAGCCCCAGGAAATGGGAACTGAGGCATGGCCGGGTTGAGACTTCAGAGAGCTTCTAGGCCATGGCAAGGACTCAGATTTTATCTTTAGTGCAATGGGAAGCCATTGGGAGGCTGAGAGCCAGGAACAATGTGATCAATGTTTTAAAAGTGTCACTTTGATGATTTTGTAGAGAACCTGATGAAGGGTGGTGGGCGGGGTTGTGCCCAAGGAACCAGGAAGACCAGTATCCAGATGAAAGAAGTGGGCTTCAGGAGAACTATGAGCTCATTTTGCTCACCTGTGTCTCCCTGTGCTTAATGCTCAGTATTTGCTCAATGGTTGGATGGATGGATGAATGGATGGATGGATGGATGGAACAATACATTTGCTTCTATTATTATTAATTTTCAGGCATAGAAACTCATCAGATGGATGGTAGATTTGCATTATGTTGATTAGCTAAGGTAGGACATTCCTATAGAATTGGCTTTCCTGTAGATTTCTAGAAGGGGGTTGCCTGCAGGAGAAATTCCTCCATGGTTCAGAAGAGGGAAATGAAGGAGTAGCCATTTTTTAAGCGCCCTGATGGTTAGTGTGGTGCAGTCGTCTCTGCAGCTCTCTCAAGCTGTTGCCCATCTATGGGCTCACCTGTCGGCATGGGAGGGAGTCTCCACAAGGCCCTTGGTCAGCCCCTGCCCCTCATGGAGATCAGAGGCAAAGGGAAAAGACACAGTTCTGGTGTCTCTTGGAGGTTCTGGATTGTCTTTGGTCTCCCCTACTTTCTGTCCATCTTCCCACCTACCAGTTCTGTTGACTTCGGGTCTTGCACCAGAACCAGAACTATGACATTTGGGACTCATCTCTCAGCTCCCACAATTACATAAAGTCTCATCACATAATAAGTCCCTTTTCTGGGCCACTCATCATGGCTTTACTCCCACAAACAAACCCTAAATGATCCAGGCTGATTCTGAGTATTTACCAACCTTGGAGCTTCTTGAACTTTAATGAATTTTAGAGAAAAACTATTAATGTTTTTAAGGTCAGTTTATAAATATAACTGATCAACCTCTTATTTATTCTGGAACCAACAACGCTTATCTAAATATACAAAAAAAAAAAAGCTTTCAAATGAATGAGCGTGATTCTTCTCGGGTCTTATAGATATTTGGTAAGAGAGTTGTTTTTTAATTGTTTGTCCAAGAGGAAGAACTTGTCTCTGATTCAGTTTTGCAATATGTGAACGGAATGACTCCGTGGTGAGTCGTGGAGGTAACCGAGTTCAGCTGGCAATCATTGGCAGACCCCTGGCTTCTCTGGGAGCTGTGACCTTTAAGTTGAGTTCCTGAGACTAAAGTTCAGTCCCAATTTCAGGCCTGGTCTATGGGATCTGAATTTGGGGGTTTTATGGGGAAAGGAGACACAGAAGAGGAAGAGAAGTGTCTCCATGAGATCTGGGCCATTGGGACACAGGGAAGAGGTCATTGGGTTTTGTGACAGTTGAGAGCTCAAGCTCTGTGGTCAGCCAGAACCAGAGTTGGATCTCAATGACCCTGTATAATTGCTGAGTAGCCAAAAGCAATTTATAGTGTGTCTTGGAGGCTCGGTATCTTGTTTTATAAGGTGGGGTGATAATCCCTTTCTCATAGTGTTTGCAAAGGTCAAATGGGACTATATGTGCTCTGTAAGGACTCTGGGGGGTACGCGGCACCCAGGGCAGCGAATAAGAGAATATCTGACTTACGTGACCAGGGACGAGTTAGTGAACATTCCTGTGCCTCAACTTCCTTATCCGTAAAATGGAGCTATTAATAGTGTCTGCTTGGTGAAGTTTTCACGAACATTAAATGAGTAAATAGCAGTGTGAGGAGGACAGCAGATGTTAGATGTAGATTCTGGCACCAACACTTAATCACTGTGTGACCTTGGGAAAATTACCTAATGTCTCTGAATCTGCTTCTGGACCTCATTAACCAAGCCTGGGAATAAGAGCAGCCACAGCACTGAACTGTGTGTGAGGGCTACATGCCACCACGTATGCAGAGCCGTTAGCAGCCCGGCACATAGTATGTGCTCAGTAAGTACTGGTTGTTATTGTCGCTGCCCTTATCACGATGATTAGCCACGGGCAAAGGTCTAAGTGAAGAGCAATGCATGCCTACTTGTTTTCAGCTCGTAGGGACTGTTCCCCTTTGAGAAGCCATTAGAAGGTTGAGAGCAGGGGTCAAAGCGACCAGCCTGTTTGTTCATCTTTTCCTCGGGGGAGTTGAGCCCCTAACTGCTCTACTCTCCCGCCTCTAGTTATTTTTTTAAGAATGGATCCGGAGGAGTAAGTTCTTACTGAGCAACCGAAGCCCCCTGGGACCGTTGTTTCTCTTGCCGAGTGTGTGGTGAACGTAGCCCGTTGAGTACCTGCCCCGGGAGGCTTCAGGTGTTATTTCTAGAATGCATCTGAAAGCCCTAAAAGCCGGGGAGGTCTCTCTGCATTGGGGGGACAGCCAGCTGACCTTTCAGTCCGCCTCAGGTTCTGTCCCTCTGCACTGACCATGGGCATGTGGAGGGGCTTCTCGGGGTCGGTGGGGGACACAAAACCTGACCCTTTTGTAGTCCCGAGGCAAGAACTTAATGAATAACTGCTTCTTACTCATAGGGGATAACACAACGGAAGATGGGGAGCTTCTTCACAGAGGTTTCGATTACATCAGCGAGGGTGCTGGTTGTTAATAGGTGGGAAAATGAACCACAGTCTCACGAGGGGCGTGATTTCTCTCTGTGCCCTCCAAGAAGGTTCTGGAGAACCAAGAAGGTTCTGGAGCAATGGGCTGTGTTGCTAACTGAGGTCCATTATTTCAGGGCATGAAGTGGGTTAGGTGAGTGGATTGCGCCTCCATGGAGTGGGTGTATAATACACAGACTTGCATCCTATCCTTGAAGCACAAAGGCATCTGGGGTAAAAACGGAGCTTGTAGATCCGATTCCACTGCTTTCTGGAACTGCAGAAGTGGGTAGGTGGGTAAAAGTGCCGGCATGAGCCTCTGGCAGCCCGGAGGGCACAGAACCTCCTCTTGGGGAAGGTGCCCGTGCAGCCTGGCCCATTCTTGCCATCCGGTTCCATGGCCCACATTCCACTACCTTCTGTTTAAAGAGTGGCCAGGGATCCGGATTTTTTTTTTTTTTTAAGATTTTATTTATTTATTTGAAAGACAGAGATCACAAGGAGGCAGAGAGAGAGGGAGAAGCAGGTTCCCTGCTGGGCAGAGAGCCCAATGCGGGGCTCGATCCCAGGACCCCGGGATCATGACCTGAGCTAAAGGCAGAGGCTTAACCCACTGAGCCACCCAGGCGCCCCAGGGACCCGGATCTTATGTGGAATGTCTCTTGTTGTGTGCATTAGCGATGGGTTACGTTTTTAAAGAACACAGAATGGCATTAGTGAAACGCATGGCAAAGCTGGGCCCAGGCCACTATGTGTGTGTACACGTGTGTGCATGTGATACTAGTTTATGATCAACTTTAAATGGAAAATTCACATCTAGTCGGTGTCTCCCTGGCTTGTAGGCACCCCAGTAGCCTGCATCCAAGGGTCCCCGTGCTTTTAGGGTGGAGGTCGAGAGCTTAATTGGGAGAAGTAGCTCATGTCAGTCAAAAAAGGAGTTTTCAATCAGTTGGTCTGACGTCATCACTGAAATCGTCCGTCTGGGAGCAGACGTCACCGGGAAGAGAAGGCAGGGCTGGGTGAGGGGCCAAGCAGGATCCAGAGAACAGACTGATTTTCTTTAGGGGGAGGAATAAGAGAGGATGAAATGAGAAAATAAAGAAAAATTGGACCTGCAAATGCACGCTCTCTGGAGAAAGTCCCAAACCCAGGAACCACCACCGAAATAATGTCGAGTCTCTCTTCCTACCTTCCTCAGTGAGAAATTTCAGGAGTGCAGGGAGCACATCTCTTACAGAATTCTACAGCTGGACAGAACTAAAAACTTTTTCTTTTTAAGATCAATTATTTATTTTAGAGAGAGAGAACCAGAGGCGCAGAAGGGGAGAGAGAGAGAATCTCCTGCAGACTCTTCACTGAGCGCAGGGCCTGATGGGGGGCTCGATCTCAGCACCCCGAGATCATGACCTGAGCCAAAAATCAAGAGTTGGACACCTAACTAACTGAGCCACCTAGGTGCCCCCTCAAATCTTTACTTTTTTAAACTTTCTTTTTTTTTTCATTCTAGAGGTAAATAAAATGGAGACTGGAGTGGCTAGAGGACTTCCCCATGGCCCACGGTGCTTGCTAGGAACTCCAATGCATGAGGGAAAGGCAAGAGATTCAAATGAGTGAGCCAGACCCAGGGGGAGGCATTAGGGAATGGAGGGGCCTGGGGCACACCAGAGAGGGCCTGGCCTGCCTACAGGGGTTCCTGTGACCCGCTGGGCCAAGCTAGGGGTGGCCCCACACCCCGTGGTGCTCACTTTTGAAGTGCAAATCCCAATTCTGAGGAGGAAATCTGACTTTTAAAAGTTGTCAACTAGTTCAAAGTTTAAAGCACACCATGGAAGCCAAACAAAGCATTTCTGAGGTCCACATTTGGCTCAAAACCTGGCAGTTTGTGACCTATGTTCGAGAATTTTCCAGCACCCCACTTGTTTTCCTGACAATGTACCTCTCCTCTCACTTTCTGTCAGTGTTTGGTTTGTTTGTTTTCTCCAAAAGAGGTCAGGAACTCTTGTTTTGATAATTTCCTTAACTCTCCATTCTGAGTAGGACCTCAAAGAAAGACAGTATTTTACTTTTGTTTCCTTCCTATCTCCCACGGGGCTGTGCTTGTTCAGCCAGAAATTCGGGACCTGCAAGGAAAACTAAGAACTGACGAACCTTTCAAACTCCCATCTGAGCTCTGTTTTTTATTAAAGAATCTTCTTTTTATAGTAAACTAGAGAGAGGATGTTCAGAGTCCGGGTTCATAAGGGGCAGGGTTGTTGGATCAGCAGAGCCCAAAAATAGAATGGCAAAAATACAATCTGGTCAATCTTTAATGTTCAAATACTACTCCTTCCCTCCACGAAGGCAGCCACTGGAACGGTTCCCACCTCTGCACTTGGAACTAACTTCTACTTTTCATGTACTCCTGACTCTTTATTCTGTTTTTATTTTATTTTAATTATTTAATTTTATTTTATTATTTGAGAGAGAGAGAGAGCATAAGTGGAGAGAGGGACAGAGGCAGAGGGAGGGGACAAGCAGACTCAGTCCTGAACCTACTCACGACTCGATCCCAGGACCCTGACATCATGACCTGAGCCAAAGTCAACACTTAACTGACTGGCCTACCCAGGCGCCCCTTGATTCTATTTTTTGATTTCACATGAGCATCTATAAGACAACAAGAAAACCAGCAGCTTAACACCTGACTTAGTTATAAATCTTTTTCCTGGATTTCCATGAAACCCTGGAAAATGAGTCAGAGGCGAGTTATAAACCCATGTCCTTCAGTTTCTGGTGACTCCCTTCATTTAAGACAAGGCGGTTTCTCCAGGTTATAATTTTTCCTATTTAGTGAACAAACGTGTTTATTTTAAAATGCTTAACCATAAAGTCACTGAACAGACACCATCTTTCAAAGAAATGCTAGAGTCATTACCATGCTTCAAACACTTGAGGTTAGAAAAAAAGACATTATAATAAATTAATTGGGGATAGAAATCCGAGTTTCCCCCTATTAAAATGTGGCTCGCAGATTACACACACACACACACACACACACATCCCACTTCCAAGACACAAGAGAGTGAGCAAATATTCAGCGTGACCAGTCACGTGGGCTTATTTCGTGGCTCTGAGCTCCACTCTCTGTGAGGTTGGTTCTAGTCGTCTTACCCTGTTCCATCTGCAAAATGTAAGCAGTAATCGTGGCTCCCGTCAGAGAGCCATGAAGATAAAATGACATGAAACACACAGCGCTCGCCGTTCAGCAGCTGACGCCTGAACTAAACATCCATAAATGGGAGGGTGGTGACAGTGCTCTGACGGCCACCCTGATGTCCTTACATGTCCCTTGCCTCCCCGGCCACTAAAGGATGCAGACCGAGCTATCGGATTCCAGAGCACACACTCCTTTCCAGGCCCCAGAGCAGGGTAGTCGCGACAGAATTCCCAGGAGAGGCAGGAGAGGAAAGTCGAGAACGTTGGGCGGTGTTTATCTCACCAAATGTGAGCGTGTTTGTGCCTGGGGATGGCCCATCTGGCTCACCGTAATGACATGTAAATGTCCCTGTAAATGACATGATGGGGGGAGCCAGTATCTGTCTGGGGACATTGAAGTCCTCGGGAAAGAAACGTGGTTCTGGATGTGTCCCATGAATTTTGCAGGTGGCCGCTGCTTGTGAGGTCTTCTATACGGCGTGCCTGGAACGCACAGGGAAGTTTGCTAAATCGTGCGCTATTTTGTTTTTGTTTTTGTTTTTAAGATTTTATTTACTTGTTGAGAGGGAGAGAGAGAGAGAGCACAAGCAGGGGAAGGGGCCAGACTCCCCCCTGGGCGGGGAGCCCGATGTGGGACTCTGATCCCAGGACCCTGAGCTGAAGGCAGCCACTCACCGACTGCCACCCAGGCGCCCCCAGAGTGTGGCATTTTAATTTTAAAAAAATCACCCAGATAATCCAGCATTTCTTTCTGGGATCCACTTTCTCTTCCCAGTCTCTCGCACAGACCGGGTACCGCTAAAATGGGAATAAATGGGTCCCTTTGCCTCGTTTCACTTCCGTGGGCCACCTGGGATGGTGGTGAGGGGCAGGAATGCTAGAACCAGGTGCCTGCGTCAGATTCCTGGTTGTGCCACTGTTATTGGTTTGTTAATTTGGGGTTTGTTTGATGAAAATAATGGTGCCAGCTCCTAACCTGGTAGGATCAAATGAATACTTAGGACAATGCCTGCCTCGAGTACAGATTCAAGAAATAGGGGCCCGACCAGCTCAGCCAGTTCAGGGCGGTGACAGATTCCGAACTTCCCAGGCCCCCAGGGAGGGACTCCATCCCCCAAAAGGCTCATGCACCCCCTCCCCAAGTTTTGATGTTCTTTCAAGCGTTCAGGGATCTCTGCACCCACCTAACTCCCAGGTTCAGACCCTGTGTCCAGAAAACACCTGAAAGCCCCCTGGAAAAGCGTGCTTACTTATGCAAACGTCCGGCAAGCCCTGTCTACTTTGAACCACAGCAGCATAAGTAGGAAAACGGGGGCTGTTGGAGGGAACGTTTCACCGGCACTTGCAAGTTTTATCACTGTTTTAGGAAGGAAAAGAACAGGCTCTTGCAAGCCGCTGATTCATCCTCTGGTTCCTTCAAGGAAGAAGGAGTAGCTGAAGAGCTTTGGGCCCTGCCGGGGCCTGCTCGGTGAGGCAGGGAGGCCGCCTTCCCTCTCCTGAGTTCCTCAGCGCCCTTGTGGGAGCTCCTGAGAGGGACTTTCCAAATCATCTCTGTGTCTAGACACATCAGAAGGCAATCTGCCTGTTTATCGGGCTCACCAAATCCTGTGAGGAGACAGAGGAGGGCAGGTCTCCCTCTGAGTCACTCACCAGCTGGAGGGAGGGGAGGTGAACAGGTTCATGGGGCAACATTCCTCACCCTCACCGGGAAGGGAAGGCAAGTTGTCTCTTGCCAGAGTCAGGCAAAAAGACACTGTTGATTCCGTCTCCGTGCCTTGGTGCCAGAGCAGAAGCCAAGAGGGCTTTGAAGGTACAGATTAGGTTAAGTCTTGAGGAGGAGTGGGAAGGTCGTTCAGCAGTGTAGAGGCTCCATGAACACCTGGGGCAGGAATTCAAGGGAACCCCTGCCACAAACATGGGCCACTGGTTTCAGACAATTAATTAAAAGAGGTATTTTACAAAAATCGGGCCAGCAGCAAACAGAAAATAATCGCTTTGGGTCGCTCTTCGGAAGCCTAACCCAAAATGCAGTTTGGGCTTTGACCCCACGATTTTTCACAGATTCCTTTTTCTCATAAATCTGGATTGTTCGCCCACACCCAATGACAGATTTAACCTTACCCGCATCCCGCACTAAGTCCCGTGTTGATATACGCATACACGCGCACATAGGTACACTCATAGACACACGAGTCTGAGTAATAGTTGATTATCGACACAGCTTGATGTTTTGTACATATTTAGCTAAATATCGACTGCATGAGATTTTGATGTTTCTTCTTCACACGGTTTTTTTTCTTTTTCAAGTCCCAACCTAGACCCTGTGGAAACCAGACCCTCATTCGGTTTCTAACGTAGCTGAGATGAATGACCTTTAGGGGAATATAGGTTTATGGTCTCACCGATAAATAAACTCATTCCTGAAGCTCCTCTAGGGCTAGACAATGCCCAAGGTTTTCAGTTTATAGACTTGACAAATCTCAGTGGTGCCATCCTGGGCCTGGCTGATTGGATGCCATGGGTCTTTGACTCATGAAGGGAGGGAATAACCAAATAACTTCCCGCTCCCAAAGGGGCAGGAGACGTGGACAGGAGATCCCTCATGAAAGACATGTTGAACTGAGAGGAATCTGTGTTTTAAATAATTTGAATTTGAGCAAATCACATGCTCTTAGATATGTCATCCTCAAAGGAAGGCAACAGATCCGAGGGTCTCTGCAGGAGCAATTCTCAATGATCAAAGACCCTCGCCTGGGATTAGAGCCACATACCATGCAAGACACTCGAAGCTCCATGCACCACCCCCAGTTAGGCAATGTCTGATGGAATGTCCTTCTCTTCCCCATTTTGGCCCCGTCCCCAACCAGACTGGAAGCTTCCTGACAGCCGGACCTGGGCCTGTTTTTTGCTTCTTGTGTGATACCCATTGCCAGGCATTTAGTAAGTTCTCAATAAATTTTCTTATTTACGCCTTTCCTGGACTAAGGCATCATAGCGTAGTCATTATGTGTGTGTGTGTGGCCTGGGTTTGCCTTAACGACCTGCCGGCGTGTGAGCCCAGCTCTATCACTTACTTTTGGGTAGGTTACTCCTGCCTGTGTCTTGGTTTCCTCATCTGTAAAATGGACATAATGAAAAACGCTCCTTTGGACAGGTTTTACGTCCTTTTTTTCAGGTGCCAGTTTTTGTAAATAGAATGCTCCCTAGATTCTTGTTGACTTAATGCTTTTAATTATGTTTTAACGGGTTATGCTCTCTACTCTTCATGTCAAAGTGTATTATAGGTGATTTTGGTTATTTTCTTCTTCATAAATAGTCTGGTAAGTTGCACCAAGGAAAAAGAGAATATTTGTGAGTGCGATTTTTGAACATTTGCTGCTGTGTCACACTCAGCTTTAAACCATTTGTGGCTCGCACCTCTTCAGTTTGTGGAAACAGGTTCACGTTTTATTTTAGCAACGTGAAAAATGTATCTTGGTCCCATCTTTAGCAGCATGGGCTTTGGGAGAGATTCTAACCCTTGGAGAAGGGAGGAGAAAGAGCAGCAGGTGTTCCGACCAGCGTCTTCCGGGTCATAGGCCACCAAAAAAAAGATGCGTGGGTTTTAATGATTGCTGACATCTGCCAGAAAGTCAAAGAATACTCAGGGGAGAAAGGAAAGGAAAAAGCCTTCAAAATGGCACCCAACCGAAAGGAATTTAGCAGAAGGTCACGGAGGTGAGTGCTCTGGAGCACTTTTGGGAAAGGGCTGCATCATCCATGGTTGTTTACAAAGCTGGTAGCTAAGGGGAATGCAGCATTGCAGAGATGTTCATCTCATCGTTCTCACCCTGTGGACCGAGATCATCTTTAGGTCAAGAATGAATTCCTCTCCCCACACGAATATTACAGACTTGGCCCAGGTGTGCTGAAGGAGAGAGAGAGAAGGAAAGGGGCAAAGGAATCTTGATGATCTGGGCCCCAGGCATGATGAACTTATATGGATTTCCTTGGAGGAGCTGGTGTTAGATGCAGTGCATTCCTTACTTGAGGTGCTCTGGGACATTCGTGTAATATTCCATCATGATCCCAATCTGTGTTTAAAAAACAGCACAAGATGCCATGACCTTACCCCCACAGTCTCAGTTTACTGCAATTCATGAGTGGCTTTGGCAAGTCGGCCTTGAAGATCCCTGTGTGCAGCAGTATAGTCCTTTCTTCAAGAGAAATATTATTACTGTCAAATCGGAATCTTTGGATGCTTATTCTGTTGGACACAGAGAAGTCTTCAACCCAGAGAGGCGTGTTTGTTCTTTACGAAGTAGTTACTCTATTTCCCTTCACAATTCTCCGGCATTCTCTCTACCACTTATTTTTGGCCCATCGGCCATCTTTACTGGGTTACTTTTATTGGTCTTCCTCAGAATTACCAGCATGGGATCCTAAACTGTTCCTCAATCTGGATGCTGTGACCTCGGCATTCAAGTCCAGTATTAGTTGAGGCTGATGGGAAAGCAGGTAATACATCTATTTGAGGATAAAGTGTCCCTAAGAATGGATTTTGGCCCCATCCCCAAGAGGACAGTGTTTTCCTTATTTTGTCTTTTTTTCCTTTTTTCCTGTATGCAGAATTCCTGATGCATTCACCCAATAATTTTATCACATCCCTGGTGGGGATAGTGATTCTTCTTGGGCCATAATTGCACTCAGGGGGGTTGTAACTAGCCATGGGCCATACTGTGTGGGAGGAACTATCTCACAGGGAACCCTGAAGACCCTTGGATTATGTAAACAGAACTGGCAACAAAATGCTCAGCGAGGGAATTCAAGTCTTTTGGTTTCTCTTTCTAGATTGTTTCTTTTCTTGGCTTGAGCAGTGGGTTAGCACGTTGGGCTGTAAATGTGGCTCAGAGGAGGGCCCTAGGGTCCCACATATGTTTCACAGAATTGTGCATCTGGTTGACCCCTTTGAAGTTGGGGTTCTAGTTCACTCCTTCACTGCGTTTCTAGGTGGTTGTTTTGTTTTGTTTTTTCTCATCACGAATCATTTCTTTTTTCTTAGAGGTCATGTCTAGAAATGGTATTAGGGACTGAAGTTCTTTTGTCTGGAAGAATGCTTTATCTTTACTTTAAAAACAAAGGAATTAGCTTGCTGCCGTGGCCCTAGTCTATAATGATGATGTCATTTCTAGCCACTGTAGGAAGACGGCATTAATTCTTTTTGTTTGTTTGTTTGTTTTCCAGTGGGGAATGTGTTCACATTAAGAGTAGCTGATGGAGGACACCTGGGTGGCTTGGTTGGTTAAGCGTCTGCCTTTGGCTCTGGTCATGATCCCGGCGTCCTGGGATCGAGTCCCAAATCAGGCTCCTTGCTTGGCGGGGAGCCTGCTTCTCTCTCTGTCTCTGCCTGCCACTCTGTCTGCCTGTGCTTGCGTGCGTGCTCTCTTTCTCTGACAAATAAATAAATAAAATCTTAAAAAAAAAAAAAAGAATAGCTGATGGGATGGACTCCTTGCTGGTTATCAGAAACAAATATGTTTCTTTCATTTCTTCCATCCATTTGAGATACTGTTTTGAAATCCTACCAGTGCTGAGGTCTAAGATTATAGCCTAAAAGGGCAAGTGGAAGAACTATTTCTTGCAAGTGCCCAGCAAGAGTTGCATCAGCGGGGGAGAGACCATCTGGAAGGAGCTATCATCTAGTGGGAGGAAGCCAGTGCCTGATATGAGGTCAGAGCGGTGATAGAAGTCATAATCTGGCCTCTCTCACTTCCCATTCTCGGATATCCTGCTCTTGGCTCTCTCCCAGTGGCGAAACCCAAATGCAGCCACTGCCAAAGGGTCTGGAGTCCAAGTGGTGCCCACGATGGAGGTCAGACTCTCAGGAATAGAGAAGGGCAAAGATGGATGCGGGTGGGGAGGCAAACACATGGATAAGGGGGGTGTGACCCCAGAAAAGCTCCTCCAGCTCCGGCATCCTATCTCAGAAGCCTTTGCCCCAGCCAGAGCTACATGGCTTCTCACCAACAAAGGACTCAGGCCAATCAGTACAGGAATTTCTTTGACTTTGTTTTGCTTCTATGCAGTGAGTCTCCTCCCTGCTTAGCATCTGCTATGCTTCATTTTCTTCTCTGTTTTTTTATTCATCATCTTCTCTCCTGCTCACTCTTCTTCTGCTCAGCATCTCTCCTATTCCTGGAGCTTTTCTCAGCCTAATGAAAGTCATAAACTTCCATCAAAAACCACCAAGAATCTCTTTTGTAAACTCCTTTTTCCAGTGAATCCAGAGGATTCAGTAGGACAGTTCCAATTTTGAAGCTGAAAAAATTGCTCAGGAATTCTCCTTCAAGATACGAGCATGGGATTTTCAGAAGGAACCAAGACTTTTGGTAGAGTTTTTTCAGATATATAAGGACTGCTTACATCCTGTAGCAAGAGAATAGAAAATCCCCAAAAGAAAGGAAGGGAAAAAATCGTAAATATTGTAAATCTTTTCCCAGAAGAAGATTGTTGCTATTTCTTCATTGCCTTACACAGCATTTTTGTGTTTGCTGTTTTCCGTTTCTATGCTGGGCATTGGCTCTGTCCCTCAAGTGACTCTTGGGACACGTCCCAAAGCTGTGTTTCAGGCTTCAATGAAATGAAGCCACTTTGGTTGTTCCACACAATGTCTATGGACTGGTAAAAGTGCCACACAAATCAGGCTCCTATTCAGAGTTATTGGTTATTAATCATCCCAGTTCCCAAATAGGAGTATGATTTCATTATTGTTCTGGTAACAGTTTTCCAAACATAAACTCATGACTTTTGTCAGAATAAGGGAGGACTGTCTCCCTTTCAAAACAGGAATTTATTTTCCGGGTTCAGATATGAAGCCTGTGTTTAACGGTCCTACAATGTGTTGAGGTCTACTCTGAGGGGGTGGTGATTCATGAAGACAAGGAATTGGATTTCATGCCCTTTGAAGTCTCGAGTTGCCCAATTGTAGACATTGAGCAACACTGCAGTTGGGCATAAAATCTTAACTATATATAAGACTATTTGTCTTTAATGGTTAAAAATGCCCACATATGATGTGTCAGCGGCTTATAACTTCATAATTAGGGTGAGGCTACCAGGGCTCTCGTTGCCAATAATGTGTTAATATCAGGTTCATGGTGTCCAATTAGGGTGGAACGTCAAAGAGTGTGTGGCAGCAAATGAATACAAGATCACTCATGTTTTGGTGGAATTTTCTTTGAAGCTGCGATATGTTCTAAGAAAACTGGAGGAATGGCTTTCCGGATAATAGTAACGTCACTGTGTGGCCATGTTCAGAGGACCAAAGACATCATGATGACCTTGGGGGCTTCAGAATCTTCCCAAGATAAGATGAGCTACAGTGTAGGGATGGAGGGTCAACCACACATGTGAGATTCCTTCCTTTCTCTTCCCTGACAGGGCTGCACCCTTGCTAAAATGGCTGATGTGCCGTTTCCACTCAGAAGCCAGGATCTGGTTTCATTGTGCTTGGCTTCCTTCCCGGAGTTGAGTCATGAAGAGTGGTATAGAATCTTCCAAGGCCGAAGGTGGTCTTTGTCCAGCTTCTGCATGGCTCCTCTCAGCATTCTCAGTTATTGTATAATTGCACTTCCTGGTCGTCTGTACTTTGTACTGTGTGTCCAAGCCAGCATTCAAGCTATTCTCTCTCGGCTTCTTTTTATCCATCCGGCCATTCCGTAGACTATTTATTATGATCCCACTATGGCCAACGTTCTATTCAAGATGCTGGGAACACAGCAGTGAATGAGACAAAGTCCCTCTTTTCTTATTTTCTTGCTGAAGAAATAAATAAGTAAACAAGCAAGCAAACAAAGCAAATTTTAGATAAGGGCTAAGAAATCTAAAGGAACTAAAATAAGGTGATGGTAGAGGGCAGCTCAGGAGGAGTAGCGGGATGGCAGCATTAGAGGAAGTGGTTCTCTCTGAATAAGTGATTTTTATGGGGAGACAAAGAATGAAAAGGAGGCAGCCACATAATGATCTGGAAGAAGAGTGTCCCAGGTAAAGGGATTGTCATTGCAAAAAGCTGTCAGGCAGGAATGAGGTTGGTTCACTGAAGGAATGATAACAAGGGCACCAGCAGGTCAGTGTGTGGCTATCCTAGTGAGCTGGAGGGTGAGGGGTGAGAAAGTACATCGGAGTGCCTCAGGGGCTGGGTCATCTTGATTATAATGAGGAACTTGGATTTAACTGCAAGTACAGCCATCTGCTTTTTTGCACGACTTGCATTTCTTCATTTCCCTCCTTATCCAAGTTAGGTTCCATGGTTCATCATTAGGATCCCTCCCTTGAAAATATTTTCCTATTTTGTATTAGTTATCTAGTGCCATGTAACAAATTTCATACACACACACACACACACACACACACACACACACACACAATTTAGTGGATTAAAAAGAGAGGGATTTTTTTTTTTTTTAATCTCACAGTGTTTGTAAATCAAGGATCCAGAGTGGTTCACTTGGGCAGTTCCATCTGAGACTCTCTCATGAGACTGCAAGATGTCACCTGGCACTGTAGTTATCCAAGGGCTTGACCGGGGCAGTGGGATCTACTTCCAAGTTGACCCACTCGTATGCCTGGTAAGTTAGTCCTAGATGTTGGCAAGAGCACTTCCTTTCTTGTCACGTGGCATCTGCATGGGATTTCCTGAGTGTCCTCATGACATAATGGCTGATGTCTTCATGGAGAGTGACCCAAAAGAGCACAAAGTGAAAGGCTATGCATCCCTTTTAAATATGAAATTGAACTTATGTAGTAGCTACCATTTTGATTTTTTTAAAAGATTTTACTTATTTATTTGACAGAGGGAGAGAGATCACAAGTAGGCAGAGAGGCAGGCAGAGAGAGAGAGGAGGAAGCAGGCTTCCTGCTGAGCAGAGACCCCAATGTGGGGCTCTATCCCAGGACTCTGGGATCATAACCCGAGCTGAAGGCAGAGACTTTAACCCACTGAGCCACCCAGGTGCCCCCCATTTTGATTTATTTTCAGATACTCACTTGGGGACATAAATCATGGTGGTTGTGAACTTATGCTCTGAGGTCAAAAGAAGACTAGGTTTAGAAACCAAGTCTGCCACTTATTAGCTCTGTGATCCCATGGCATATTTCTTAACCTCTCCAAGCTTCTGCCCCCTCATCCGGGGAGATAATCCTACCTCAAAGCTCATGATTGATAAGAAGAGGAAAGCAAGACAACGCTTATAGCAAACAACCATAATGGCTGACACACACATTCTCCATGTATGTTCTCTACCACTGCCCTGGCTCGTATTCCCTTTTTGATTACTCCAGAATGCAGTTACTTTTTGAAGCCTTTAATAAAGTTTGGTAACACATCTGGGAAGCCAAGCATGCAATCAGTTTAGATCGGAGGGATAGTAAGTTTGGTGTTCTTGCTGAGCCCTGGGAATGCATATTCAGGATGCCAGAAGCTCAGATGCATACTAAAAAACTCCCCCTCCATATGGTCGAATTTGGTAGCATCTCTGTTCATCCTCAGCTGTCCTGTGACTCAAGCATTGGGTACGTGCTGCAGGAGCATCTAAGTTCAACCCCGATGCAAAAATCTAATCAACTCTCAAGGTCGAAGAATGAGCTGATGATTCAGGTATTTATATCAAAAGGTGTTAAAAGATTATTTGGAACATGACAGAGGATAAGAAACTAGTTCCATATTCATTCCCGAATTACATTTTTTGGTGAGTCTTCTAGGGATTGAAGCTAATGGAATTTTAAAGAGCATTCATTTTTTTCGACTAAGGTTTTGAGCACTTACTGTGCTCAAAGATAAGAACAAACTGCCTGCACCCCAACTTCCATAGTGTTCAAAGATGAAGTCAACAGCCAGACTGAACACATAGCTCCTATTATTTTGTTTGATGGCTTAGGTTTTTACAAGTTGCCAAAAATTGCTAGAAGCTTGAGGGATTACCATCAGTATATTCAAATAAGTAGCATTCGTGATAGGCAGGATGGGGGGGGAAAGTCCAGTTTTTTTTCCCCATGAAACATTTGTACCCAGTTAATTAGCAGCCTAATTATTCTATAATAAATAAAAATGCATTGATTTGTTGAGACAACCGTGTTTCCCAAAGCCACTGCCTAAAACTGAATTACCAACAACATGGTTTGGGCAATAACATCATGATGACAAGTCATTTTTCTCAGTTGACTTTCTGAGGGCTGATACAAGATCCATGGGAACTGTTTGTATTGCAAGGTAAATATGTTAGTAAGGAATAAATTCCCAAAGCAATTTCAACACTGGCATGGAAATGTATACATTCCCTAAACTTTCTTCAAAGGCAAGTGAGATTCCTCCTGAATTGGGTAAATGGAATGCATTCTGTCAACTGCGCCTTTTGTTAGAATTAACTGAGTTGGTCCTGTGGGTCATACATTGGTCAGCCTAATCTGGCCCGAGAAGCCAATTTTTTGTTCCATGGCTAATCCGTAGTGCAGATTGTAATCTCCAACAATTAATGCCTCATCCCTACATATTTTGGAAAGTTCACGCTGCCAATGTAGGTATTTTTAAAGTTGTGTGTACAGGTCCCTAGGGAAACAGTAAATGTTTGTGCAATGAATGCATGCTCCTTTTTATATTCTCACTCTGATGAATGGAATTTGCATCTAACTCTTGAAATTTTGCACTAAAATAGTCTCTTGAGAAAAATTCTAGTGAGGGGGCACTGGGGTGGCTCAGTCAGCTGACCATCCCACTCTTGATTTCAGCTCAGGTCATGATCTCAGGGTCATGAGATAGAGCCCTACATAGACCTCCTTGCTCAGTGGGGAGCCTGCTTGAGATTCTGTCTTCCTCTCCTTCTGCCCCTGTTCTCTCTCTCTCTCTCTCTCAATAAATAAAATCTTCTTTAAGAAATTTAGTGAGAGGGACGCCTGGGTGGCTCAGTTGGTTAAGCAGCTGCCTTCGGCTCAGGTCATGATCCCAGCGTCCTGGGATCGAGTCCCGCATCGGGCTCCTTGCTCGGCAGGGAGCCTGCTTCTCCCTCTGCCTCTGCCTGCCACTCTGTCTGCCTGTGCTTGCGCTCTCTCTCTGTCTCTCTAACAAATAAATAAATTAAAAAAAAAAGAAATTTAGTGAGAGAGAGATCTAGAATAGTGGTTCTCAGCCAGGGTGATTTCACTATCCCCCCACCCCCACCCTGGGGGATATTTGACAATGTCTGGTGACAGCTTTTTGTCACAACTGAGAGAAGGTGCTATTGGCGTCCAGTAGGTAGGGACCAGGGATGCTACTAAATATCCCACAATGCACAGGGCAGCACCCACACGACCGAGCTGTTGAGCTGTAAGTGTCACCAATGATGAGGTGGAGAAACCCTGATCCCCTGGGGTTGGTCTGGATAATTCTGTTTTAAAAAATCATATAAAATGAAGTGATAAAATATAGTTCTTAAGACTTTGGCATTTTCGGTCAAATCTGAGATCCACATCTAGGCTCTCCCTCTGTAGGCAGATGACTGCAGATAAATTTCTTCATTTATCCAAACCTGTTTATTATTTGTAACCTATTGCTTCTCAGCCTTTTGGCTAAGATCAAGCAGAGTATTCATTTGTATCCTGAGGTCAGTGACAGTAATGACTTATTGCTGTATGTTTAACATGAAATAATGTATGCAGAGGGTGGAGTGCCTTCTTGGCACATAAAAAACACTTTAATAAAAGATGTTACTATTATTAGCTTCTCTAGTAGACAACAGTGGTAGCAGCCTCCAAGATGGAATTAGAATCACGTAATTTACAAGGCAGGCTGATGGAAGTCATTTGGTGATTTCCCAGCATCCTTTTCCTGTGCAGCTTAGGTCACTCACCAGACCAAGGTTTGAATTCCTTTAACTGACTCCCCGCCCGCCCCCACCAAAAAAGAAAATCTGAATAAAGCAGTAACCATTAAAGGATTAATGTCATGGCCAAACATCTCTGCGCCCATATCAGGGCTGGACCAGCGTGGGTGGGACCCTAGCTAGGCAGGTGCAGGGGGGCAAGTGAAATTGCTTACAATGGCCCTGTGCTTGGTTTAATGCTCTGCGAGTCGCTATCTTGAAATTCTTAATTGTTGTGTTTTTTTTTTTTTTTAACAAGGAGCTCCTCATTTTCATTGTATATTGGACCCTGCAAATTGTAGCCAGTCCTGTTCACCTCTGTATAGTTTCATAGGTGAGTTTTACAAGAAACTTTTAAGGAGATTTTCTGAAAAAAAGGCAGAAGAAAGCTGGTTATGCAGCTCATTTTAGAAGAGTAGTATAACTTAGTGAACTTCTGAGATCTCCTGGTCAGTCACTTAGAAATTACGGGATGAGGGCGTCTGGGTGGCTCAGTGGGCTAAAGCCTCTGCCTTCGGCTCAGGTCATGATCCCAGGGTCCTGGGATCAAGCCCTGCATCAGGCTGTCTGCTCAGTGGGGAGCCTGCTTCCCTCTCTCTCTCTCCGCCTGCCTCTCTGCCTACTTGTGATCTCAAATAAATAAATAAATAAATAATCTTAAAAAAAAAAAGAAATTACAGGATAAAATGTGATTTCATCAGATTGGCTTGAACATGAATAACTACCATAGTCATTCATTACCTAAAATGTTTGATATTGACCTATACAATGGAATTGTCCTTCCCTGAAATAAAGTTGTTTTCTGACTTTTTTTTTCTGGTCCCTACAAGGAACATGCAAGACAAGCTCATCCCAAGTTCATTCTGGGCAAGTTGATGAGTTAACCATTTTAAGTTCTTCCGGCACTTGTCCACTTTTAAAGCCTTAATATGACTTTTTTTCCAGGTCACTTGCTTGCGAACTTTGGAAAGATTTGGCAAGTTTATTTAATGGCCACCCAGGTCTGACTCAGCACCTTACTCCGGAAACTCTAGAGTAAAAAAAATGAAACTGGTCTCAGAAATCTCATTACAAACACAATGGCAATGTATTTCTTTTTCTGCTGTTTCTATAGCTTGATTTAGCCAACAACCTAACCCCACAAGGCAGCCATGTGGTCATCTTTGTGGCCTTATGATGTTCCTTGCTTGTTTGAATTAATAATCTGCTTCTGTGATTTAACAGTAACTAGAATGTACTTCGGGGATGCCTCAAAAACATCACTGCTTCTCTTCTTACTTTCTCGTGTTTTCTTCTTTGCTTTAATTTATTTATTGCCAATGGAGACGTCGCTAACTCCTGTGTGGGGCTTTCCTACCTGGAAATTATTTGAGAACAATGATCTCAGACCATTTCCTGCAATGCCACTATTTAAACAGAACTAATAAAGTCAAGCTTGAAAGGTGGGTTGAGCTTGTCTCTATGTGAATTATACCGTAGAAAAAGAATTTCAAGGTGGAAATAAGGAAAAGCTCTTGTAATGTGAGAACAGAAAGCCATTATCCTTAACGAGTATGCAATTTAGTAGATAAGGATATAACATATTTGTTGGATGAATTAATGCATGATGCTGGTGCTGATGATTAACTTAGGACTTACGAAGTTCCTTTTGGGTGTTCCTATTTCATAGAAGGCTGCCCTTGGTTGCCGGTCATGTGGGCCTTCCAACATACCTGCTTACTCTTCAAAACCAACAAAGGAGAGAGTCTCCTGGAATGATAGATTTTATTATAGTCTTCTGTAACACAATAAGGGGAGTGACATCTTGTCACCATGGACACATGCCATTAGTTAGAAGCAAGTTACAAGACTTGCCCTTATGTCACAAAGATCAGATTACCAGAAAGTGGGGAAGCTATGGGCCATCTGAGTGTCTCACCTCCACAGTCAGATTTCCTGAGTTCAAATCCTGGTCCTATCACATACTAGTTCCGTAGACCTTGAGCATCAGTAATCCCCAGGCCTCAGCTTCCTCAACCGTAAAATGAAAAGTCTACTCACCTCTTCATCGCAGGCTTATCAACTTCCAGAAATTCCTAATTTCCAG
The DNA here is from genome assembly GCA_003697995.1 of Taxidea taxus jeffersonii. NCBI lineage: Eukaryota > Metazoa > Chordata > Mammalia > Carnivora > Mustelidae > Taxidea > Taxidea taxus. The sequence goes on from RCUC01137693.1 coordinate 52,724, forward strand.
TTACTCTTATGCCATTTTCATAATTGTTGCTTGATTCATATGTCTCATGAAATAACATTTACTATTATCATCTCCTCTTTAAAATTTAAATCAACTCATTTAAAAAGCAAATTTAAAATACTACTAGAAATTTAAAAAGAACTAGTATTACCAGAAGATAATTATAAACATGCACATTTTCGGTAATGAGAATTATCTGTCTGCCTACCTCCAAAATTCATGCTGCATAACTTGTGAGGGATATATAGGCATCATTTTTCTTTCAGTTAATTCTTCCAGAGACATAAGCATTTTTTAAAAGACTTAATTTATTTGAGATAGACAGAGAGAGAGCTCAAGTGGGAGGAGGGGCAGAAGGAGAAGCAGACTCTTCACTGGGCAGGGAACCTGATGCAGGTCTTGATCCCAGGACCTCAAGATCATGACCTGAGCCAAAAGCAGATGCCCAACCCACTGAGCCACACATGCACCCCTAAATGCACCCTTAGGAAAAGCACTGGGGGGAAAAAGTCAATGTAATGCCATTAATATAGTGCCAACCACAGAGATAGTGCTTCATAAAGATTAGCGTCCTTATTACATATCTGTAGGCTTGGATCCAGAATATATTATATATGGAATGTATAAATATATAGCATAGGTTGTGAGTCTCTATGAGCTAATCACAATTCCCTTTCTGCTGTCTCTGAACTCAACTTGAGAATTGGTGTTGGTGTTGGTGTCCCCTTGGGGGACATCTACTGGCCTCCAGGGAATGTCCTCTGGTCTCAAGAGGTCTGGGAAAATATAACTGAAGGAGAATTCATATATGGGCTGCTGAAGCGAGGACATAACCGAAGGAAAATAGACTAAGGGAGGAAATGTCCTTTTTTTAAAAAAAGCAAATGGAAATGAAAAACAACAGCAAGGCATTCCTCATTCAAGTTGGTGCCATCAAGTCTTGGATCACTATTCGTTTTGGCTGCCAGACTTTTTTCCTACTCCCCGGCCCCCTTTCTCTGAAAGTACTTCGTATCCCTTTTCGCTAAAGCAAAAACAAATTTGGAGGAAAAGTGTCCACCACGCAAATCTTCACATTAATTCCAAGGCATCAGTGCTTGGGAGCTGATGTGACTTGGAAGGCCTCCCGTGCAAGGTATCCTGATGATCAAGAGTTCCACAAATATTTTGCTGCTGATAAGGGAGGTTCTGCAGGACGGAACAACTGTGGACGGCAATAAGTGATTATGTCATGTGGATCAACGTCCAATCCAGGAGATTAAGGGAAGTTCAACAAATTAGATTGAACCATAAATGGAGGCTTGGCTCTCAACCAATGTTGTTCAACAGGTTTATAGTGAATACTTGCTGATAGATTAATTGACCCATTTACAGGTTCTCCGAGCGACACAAAGTATGGGGGAATGAGCAAGGCCCATGGAGTCAGAGGGATCAGGGTTTGAGTCCGTTTCCTGCTTTACTGTGTTTTCCTGAGCAAGCTATTTGACTTCTGCAAGCCTGTTTAAAAAATAGGAAGATTTCTGGCTTCTTGGCAAGCCATACATGAAGAATAAGGTACAGGAAAGGGCCTAAGGATTCGCTCAGTAAATGTTGGTTGTTATAGCCAGGAGTTTGGGCTTTATGGTTTCAGTGAAACCCAATGAGATTCCCTAAAGACCCAGGGGGAAAATGTGGGCAATTCCTAGGACATGCAAAATGGAGTTCAGAAATGAGGTGTGGTAAAAAGTATGATCAGGCAGCAGGGTGGGTGGGGAGAGTGGTGCCAGGCCCATGCCCTGCCTCTGGGCGATGAGCCATTATGGTGATTGCCTTGTGTGCTTGTAGGTCCTCTGGGCCAGGCCTCCTGGCTGTCCATAGAAGCTAGACATCTGAAATCCTATGTCAGATCTCAGAACGGTCCATGTCGGTATATATATATATGTATGTATATATAATTTTTATATTAAATATATATTTTTATATTATTATTTTTATATATTATATTATTATTTTTATATTTTATATTAAATATTTATATATATATTTTATATGAACATACAATGTAACCCTACTACCCTCTCCCCACACCCCTCCCCCTACCCCCCGCCCCTCAGTTTGTTTTATGACATT
>RCUC01137694.1:0-15497 GCA_003697995.1 Taxidea taxus jeffersonii
GCTCTAAAATATGATCTCGAAATGTCTTGAGTCATTTATTTTGACTTTGTACTGACTTAACCAGTATGGTCAGTTAGTAGGTCAGTCAGTTCATTGAAGGGATTGTTTTGTTGAATACTTGCCTGATTTTACTAAATATTGGATAAAATTCTGAGAAAAGCTATCATTAGTCTCATTTGCTATTTCTAGAAAATCACCATTTACACATAGATTTTAAAGAGGCTTATAAAGCAGGACAAGGGAATAAGTAAATCATCACCAATTTAACCACTATCCACAGAGAATATTTTTGGTTTTTTAGACCCTACTCTAAAGAATACTAATCTAATAAACTAAAATTTTCCATATCTCACCTTATATAATAGTCAACTTGTCATAGGAAAATATTTTATCATATGTAATTTTCCATAATATTTTAATACTTTATTTTAGTGGAGAGAAGGGTAAAATGTGGAGAATATTCATAATAATAATAATAAACCTACTTTCTTTTATTCATGCTCTGTTGTTCAAAGAGTTTTCTAGACACTAGCTTCTGGCTCTTAAATTAGTGTCAGTGCTCAGTTAGTTGAAGACCATCTGTGTTGTTTTATGGCCTGGTGGAGGGAGGGTGGGCTTGGGATTTGTTATTTCAGGTCCCCTAAGATGGACGCCACTGATTACTGGTAGTAGAGCCCAGTAGAAAGGTAGATGCAAAGAATGACTGTGTTTTAGGGGTTTGAGGAGGCGATAGTTAAGAGAAAAAGTGTTTTCAATGGTGTTTGATCTGATGGTGCCTCTTTAAAGACATCAAAAATTGTTGCAAAAGGGAGACATCTTCTCTACACATGAGATATTGTCATGAAGAGATCGAAATCCCTTCTAAACATCGAGTCATGGAAGCAGATGAAAATCAGTAGGGCTGTTTGGCCAGTACATGGGTGGAAACTCTGGGGTGGGAGAGGAAGGAAGGGGAGAAGATTACAAAAACTGCAGAGTAGCTCTCCCATTCCAAATGTAGCCAGTGACAGTCTGCAGGTGTACCCTAAGCTGAGGGCTTGTGGATGTGTTCTCATTACATATTTGGGTGGGGCAATGAAGAAATTCCTGTCTGAATGCCTATGGGGCCCCAGATGGGATGGACCCAAAACCTGGCTTCTTTGTGCAGCAGTAAGGGCAAGGGGTGGCCAGTATGTCTGCCTCTCCAACAAGGCCCCTGTCTGCCAAGGAGTATCTCCAGCCTTGATCTGCGAGCACTCCATCCTAACATCTTATCTCTGGGAATATGGTGGCATCACTTCTCTGGCTGTTGACCAAGGAAGGGCTATTGTTTAAGAAGACCAGAGATTCCAGCTTTATCTCCTAAACAGTTTGAATTGTTGGCTTGTTGTATCTGTGAACTGCACTTCTGAAAGGAGAGGACCATGTGCTGGGCAGCTGGGATCCAGGGCAGGGTTGTGTAAAGGGATGAGGGGTGATATGTTCTGGGAGGTTCTCCCAGGCGGAGGTGCGGTGCCCTGAATGCAGCCACTGGAGCTGAGTGCACAGAGACTGTATGGGGACAGGGTGATGTCTGGCATGATGAATGGATTCCGAGGAAATTATCATCTACTTTCTAATGTCCTTAAGGATGAGTCTGGACACCAACATTCCTTTGGAAAATACATGCTCAATTATCACAATTTCACCTTTAAAGTTTTATATCTTTGTCTTTCAAAATGGGAACAATTCCAACTTTAAGAAGCTTACCTGATGAAAGTGCAACATGTTCAGAGCTGGGCTTCCCCAGTCAAAAGCTTGGAACTCTCCAGACTTTACAGCCTAATGTAGAGAAATGAATAACACAAGGAAATAAAAACTATCCCTGCTACATGAAAAACAAAATTCAAACCCTTCCAGGTAGTTTACTTTCAATTTAGACAATTTTTGAAAAACATTTTTCTCCTTCCAAAGAGTAAGACTGTTGTTCAAGTTTAAGTGTGGCTTTGCTTGAAATAATTTTTTGCCCACATGCCAAATCATAAAAAAATCATTCACTTCTTTGCTACCCAAAGTGATTGTTTTCATAGGATTTTACTTTTATTTTTTTAGAGAGAGAATGCACCCATGCGAGAGGGGTGGGGAGGGGCAGAGGGAGAGGGAGAGAGAATCTTACGCAGGTTCCACGTTCAGCCAGAGCCTAATACAGGGCTTGAGCTCATGACCCCAAGATCATGATCTGAGCCAAAATCAAGAGTCAGAAGCTTAACCAACTCAGCCACCCAGGAGCCCCTCACAGGATTTCATTCACATGGACTGAACAGTTATTTTCAGCTGGTACATGCCAGGAAAATTCCCCTCTAGGAGCATTTGACAGAGTATTTCAAGATTGTGCTTTAGGGAAAGGGCCAGGGGTTCAGGCACACAAAAGAAGTTTTAAGAGCATTTGAGAAATGATACCTGAGACCAGTGGAGGACATCCTGAACTGAAGTTCCCGCTGGATTATGTGATAGATACACATCCAGGCGACTCTAGAAAGCAAAGGCACACACATATGTATAATTGGTTTCTTAAAATAGCAAAGACTTAAATTTTTCTGATCCAGGTCAAGTTCCTAAAGACAGTGTTCACCAAAGGAGCTGAGCAACATAGTTGTATGCTGCGGAGAGCTGGCAAAGCGTGATTGCATGAGACAGTTTTTGATTTGTCATCACTCAAGGAGGAGACTCATCGTCCCTTTGATCAAAATGGAATTAGGGGGGCACCTGGGTGGCTCAGTGGGTTAATGCCGCTGCCTTCGGCTCAGGTCATGATCCCAGGGTCGTGGGGTCGAGCCCCGCATTGGGCTCTCTGCTCTGCGGAGGGCCTGCTTCCTCCTCTCTCTCTGCCTCTCTGCCTACTTGTGATTTCTGTCTATCAAATAAATAAATAAAATCTTTAAAAAAAAAAATGGAATCAGGGCTCAGAGAAGTTTGGAGAAATGTCCAATGTCAAGCAGCTCATATCAGGGTGGAGCCAGAGACTTTAATCTAGATCTCTAGCTCCTCAGCGTTCCGTCTTCTGTACCCAGCGTTAGAGTACAGTGGATGTAATGTCCACATACAAGCCTCTTGCTCTGTGGACATACATATGCACATATAGCAAGACATGTGTATGTGTGTGTCATATATGATAGTCATATATATGTGTGTGTGTATATATGCATATATATATACATATATATATATGGTCAGAATACACGTACAGGATATTTATAGTCATTGTGCTATCCTGCTATCCTATCACTGCCTTAATCCACCGTGATCAGACCCCAGACAACAAACTGAAATCGTGTCTCAGCTTGCATAGACTGGTTCATAGCGGGTCTTAGTGACACTGTATAGAGGACCATGGCTAGGGTCAAACAAATTGACCATCACCATAGAAGAATGAAATATCTCTGCACATAATGTTCACGCACCTAATGTTCTCTAATTCCCTTTCCTCCTCGTCTCTATTTTACTATGATTTTTCTCAGAAGGCTCTCATGGATGGAATGCAGTAATCTGTTCTGCCTTTTCTTAGTGTGACAAGGGGAGACGGCTCTGTCATACTCCACATACAAAATGGCAGCCATTCCCGAGTCAAGGAGAGGGACTTGCTTGCAAGACAGAGGGATGAGTCTTCTACTTACCATCCAAAATAGAAACTGAGGAAAGTTCCCTTTGTTCATATATATTCTAAAATATCCACAGATTCTGACCAACACTGAGAAAGAGGATTGGGTGTCCTTGATTTCCATGAGGACAGGAAGGTATCTGTGATTTCACCATTGTGTCCCCAGTAGCTATAACACTTAGTAGTGCCCTAATAAATACTGTTTAGTAAGTAGATATCTGGAGGTAGAATTATACCTTCTTATCAATGAACTTGGTAAACCAACAATTCGGAGTGAGGATAATTGTCAAAATATAATAGCATTAGTAGCAAAACATATGCAATTCCTATGAGCCATATGCTTTGAACTATGTTCTCTAAGTTTTACACATATTCATTTAATCTCCACACTAATACATTTGGTGGACAAGGAAACCAAGACAGATGAGTGTAACTCAGCTCCAAAGAAGGGATTGGAATTTAGGCTCTTAACCAGAATCCATATTCTTAACTCCTTTTGATACTGCACTTTTTCATGTATGTTTTAAAACCCAAACCCAATTCAAAACAATTGAAATGGCTAGATAAAGAGTATGGACAAAAGCTAACATAAACAGTTGCTCTGAAATAAATTTTATAAAATTTATGGGAATGACTATCAGCATTAAGAACATTTAGTCAATGCTTAGACATCGGCAGGGAATGCTAATGGTTCAGTGCCTCCCCTCACAGAATTTAAGTGTTACACCAATTACTTAGGGGGTCAGAAGTGAGTAGAGCTCACTATTTACTATTTTTTCTACATGCTGTTTACTTTAGGGAGCACTTGGGTGACAGCAGGGAGCTGGAGGGAACGAAACTGGGAGCAATGATTGTGACTTCCCTTGGGCTTATCTACAAAGCATGGACACAATTCTGAAGCTACTTCTAGTTTTTTTGTTTGCTATTTTTGGGTAGACTCCATATCCAGCGTGGAGCCCCACGTGGGGTTTGAACTCACGACCCTCAGATCAAGACCTGAGCTGAGATCAAGAGTTGGATGCTGAAACAACTGAGCCACCCAGGCCCCCACTTCTCCTAGTTTTTCAAAGTACTGTGTCTAAGTCATGGTAGAACAAGTCCTCAAAATGTTGCTCAAAATATTCAGAATCAAAATGTCAATGCATACAAACCATGTTGAAGTTTTTAGTATCAAATCCACAAATGATGAATAAGGCATTGCTGCAGAGGAGATCCACCGTCTCCCGGGAGCACACCTCAGTAGCAAGAAACTGATCAAAAAAGTGGTGTGGGTAGAATATTTTGTCACCAAATACAAACTGAAAAATAAAAGCATTGGTAGAGTTTTGTAAACATGAAGCGTCGAAGAAGACTCGTTAAATTGTCTAGTTGCAAACTGGCTGGTGAGATTTTCGCATTTCTTTATGTTGTTTCAGGAATTTCAAACTCTTTTCCTCATTTAATTCCCACTATAAAGTTGTGGAATGGACAGGGCAGATGACCAACACTGAATATTTATTGTTCCGCTGAGAAACATAGCCGCTGCCGAGGAGATGTGTAAGACACGAAGAGTTACCGTCTAGTTGGGCTAATAAGTGTTATGAAACGAAGATCGTAAAACAGCGTGGCAGGATGTCATAAGTGATGCAATAAAACATCAAAAGATCAGAAGCTGAAATGGTGACCCCATCATATTTTCAGGAAAACCTTTGGAAAGACAATGAGGCTCGGTAGCTTGATTATTTGCCTCAGCTCTTCTTGAGGAAAATAGACATGGTTTATCCCTATATTATATGGGAGGAAAGGAGGCTAAGAAATAGTTGAGATCTTGTATTTACCTAGAACTGACTATAAAGTTCATAAATTCTATAAAGCTACCATCTTGACCCAAGCCTCAAACCCCTGACTTAAGGTCTAACAATTTATTATTATTATTATTATTATTTAAAGGTTTTATTTATTTATTTGACAGACAGAGATCACACAAGTAGGCAGAGAGGCAGACAGAACGGGGAGGGGAGAAGCAGGCTCCCTGCTGAGCAGAGAGCCCGATGTGGGACTCGATCCCAGGACCTTGGGATCATGACCCGAGCCGAAGGCAGCGGCTTAACCCACTGAGCCACCCAGGCATCCCTATTATTTTTAAACCAACTATCTATGTTGCCTATCAGAAAGCCGGAGCCCAAGTAGGAAAGAAACATCTGCATTAGCGCAGCCACTAATGATACTCAAGGTCATCGCAAATTTTTCACGTTTTGAGCAAAAGCTTTACATGTTTAGTTTGGCTGTAGATAGAGTCTCTTAGGCTTTCAACACACAAGTTAGTTCAGAGTGAAAAGAAATGAATAGTACAAAACCATGGAAGGAAATAGCATCATTACTTTTTACAGCCTGCAGTAAAACTGTTCTCCTGAAGGAAGCTGTGTCGGTGTCTGTGTGCGTTGGTTTAGGTAGCTGGGAGAAGTAGGTGATTAAGTGTTGGAAAAACACTGATCATTAATTCCCTCCAGTGTGTGCCTACTTTACAAGACACTTAATATTTCCTGTTTATTGCAATCCACACTCCTGCCCTCTGGGACCCCATTTAAAGGGGAAGCTCTTCGGAAAAGGTTTGGAAAGTCAAGGGCATTTGATGAAGGGCCTCAAGGTCCTTGTCTCAACAAGTTGCTCCCCTTCCCCTCTTTCTCCTTTTCCCTCTCCTTCCCTTTCTTTTCTACCCTTCCCCTTTCTGGTTTTCTTGGTTTTGTTCTTATTTCTCCTTGCCTGAATCGCGGTTTTCATACATACGAAGGAAACGAATGCTGTGAAGGGGACCAACGCTCCCAGTATCGCTAACCCACGTAAAGCTACCGAGGATGGAGAAATAAAGGGGGATCTCAGCGGCTGTCATGGGGATTCAACCATTGCTAGGCAGGAACTAAAACATGCATCTGCCCATATCCATTCTTGGCCAGAAAAATGGTTGTCTGCGCGGTGTTTCCCTTCTCTTTCCATCCCTCTGAGACCCATGGACAAGGTGACATCTTAGATTCAGTTAAAGAGAATCACATACCTTGAAGAGGGATGAAGGAAGAAGCATGAGTTTGTTCAGAAGGGTTTTGGTGTATTTCACGGTGGCAACGGGAGCTAAAGCATAGAAGGTTTTGATTCTTTTAGCCAGCTTGGGGTTGGTAGAAAAGGCAATGAAACCTGAAACAGAATGACAAGGAACCAGTAAAGTAGGGGTGTGTGTGTGTGTGTGTGTGTGTGTTTTACAAGTGGGACATTACTTGGATTTACTCAGAGTGCTGTTTACTAAGAGAGACGAACTGACCACCTCTGCTTATTCAGAGCAATCAAATTTTAGTATATTTGTTTTATTTTCATAGATTCCCTCTAGGAACCTGAGGCTAGAACTTGTAAAAAGCTAAATTCTTTCGTCTGACTTTAGAAAACAGGCCAACTTTAAGATTCACGTGGGGTGAGGAAGAATTACTTACACTGCAAGCAGATTTTGATGAGTTCAGGTTTATGTCACCACAGTGAGATAATTAATTAGCACTTCATATGAGTAGGGTATGCAAGTGGGAAAGATTGAAAAAGTTTTGAATCTGACCAAACAAGATTTGAATCCTGGCTACGGGCTTTATTGGATTTGTTACAGGTCACCTAAGCACTGAGAGCCTCATTTTCCTCATCTGAAATATGGGACTAAAAATGAGTGCTTCAATAGGGTTTTTTAAGGAACCAAGTGAGGTGAATTATAGAAGGTATTTACCAGGACACTAAGCACATTGTAAATGCTGGACAAGAGACCAGCCACAATAATTCAAACATCTATGCTCCGTAAATACACTCAGCTCTTGTCTGTAATTAGTTGCTATTTTGAATGGTAGCGTATTAGTAGACTGGGATGTGATCAAAGAGTCATTAAGCTAAACTCTATACAATCAAACTACATAGGATAATCTCTCCCCATGGTTAATAATAGCATATTGATTAGACAAAAGAGGTCTGAACAACAACAACAAAAAAGACTTTCAAATGTGAACACCTACCTCACCTACCTCCGCCTAATTCTACTTAAGGAAGAATGGCATTTGCTAAGGGATTCTTTACCTGATTGCCTAATTCTGCGGATTACAGCCACTCTATCACCCAGAGAAAGCAAGAATCACACAGGAAGAGATTGTGTATCTATTGGTCCAAGAGATTGGGTATCTATAGGTCCCAGCACTGTTAGGACTGGTGACTTCTCGGAATACAATTCCTTGCTTAGAATAAACAACCCTGTTTGTGACACAATCCTAAAAGGGATACTTATCTGGCTTCCCAGTACATGGAAGATTAGAAGATGCAAATGCAAAGTAGAAACACCTTCCAGAAATCTATGTGTGTGACAACAGTGATGACATGTTATCCATTAGTGACAAAGAAGAACGGAATGTTCAAAGTTCAAATGATTCCGAAGAGTGGTAGTTTGGAGTCATTTAGTGCCAGTTTTACTCATCTCCATAAATCCTAGGAAATCGTTGCATTGCATCTTGAGGAAATAATTTTATAACCCTAGATCATTGAGGAAAAGTTAAACTCTGTTCAGTGTGTGCTATTAAAAAAAAAAAAAACAGCAGTGTGTCATAAGTTAAGGTAGACTTCCCTCCAAAATAATGCAACTTTTGTGTGGTTTTGGAAATTGAAGGAGTCAATTTTGGTAATCTAGAACATCTCCCCCTCTTTTTTTTTTAAAGATTTTATTTATTTATTTGAAAGAGATCACAAGCAGGCAGAGAAGCAGGCAGAGAGAAAGAGGAGGAAGCAGGCTCCCCGCTGAGCAGAGAGCCCTATGTGGGGCTCCACGCCCAGTGGGACGTCTGCTTGAGATTCTCTCTCTCCTTCTTCCTCTGTCCCTGTCCCTGAGTATGCATGTGCATGTTTTCTTTCTTTAAAATAAGCAAATCTTAAAAAAAGGGGGGGGGATTTTGACTCGATTGTTGACCATGTGGGATACATGCTGTGCTGTACCTGCCCAGATTCCTCCTCATATCTGAGGCATTTATTCAACCCCAGAGGCAGAGAATTTGTGACTCCTGTCTGATTTTTCTTTTGCTCAAGAGAATCCACGGTTCTCTAAGTATTCCAAAGAATCCCCTCCCAGGGCAGTCTTTATTGAATGGCGGGTCAACCAGTGGCCAAAAAGGCCCAGCCACCCAGTTACACTCAGAGACTCTCAAGAGCCTTCTCATACAGAGTTTACTGAGAGCTTTTTGGAACTATGTCACATCCCTATTGCTCCCTCTGCCTAGTCTTGCCTTCTGCCCTTTACCCTAGCAGTGTTTATTTATAAAACAACCTGAACACTAATCCTCATCTCTTTGGGGAGCTGACCTATGACATAATGACAAAGGACACTGGGAAGCTCTTCCTCACTGACGTTTTTCTCTAAAATTGTATAGGTAAGGTGGCTCAGTGGGTTAAGCATCTGCCTTCTCCTCAGGTCATGATCCCAGGGTCCTGGGATCGAATCCAGAATTGGGCTCCTTGCTCAACAGAGATTCTGCTTCTCCTTCTCTCTCTCTCAAATAAATAAACTCTTTAAAATTCTATAGGTGAGACCCATGCACCCACCACCAACTTCACCCACTTCCCTGTGTCGATGTTTATATATGGACCTACTGATTGCTTAGCTTCCCAGCAGGGAATCAAGTCATCAGCTGACAGCAGAGACTAGCATGAAAACATATCATTATTCCTCCTCTGTGACCCCCTCCTTCCCCTTCTGCTTGCATCTTTCCCTTCCCCTTAAAGCTTTCTCTCACGGGCTCTGGAACTCACTGGATTATGCTTTATCCCAACCACTCCTCTGAGGTTGCTGTTAGGAAGGTCCCTTCCATCTGTCCGGCTGCCAAATCCAATGGTCCCTTCTTAGACTTCAGTTCCCATGACTCATCAGTAGCCTCTGCCACAGTTAACCACCTTCTCCTTCTTGAAACACTTTCTGCCCTTGACTTCCAGAACACGAGGTACTCCTGGCTCCCTCATAGCACTGTCACCGTGACGTCCCAGCTTCTTCATCTGATTCCTCCTCATCTTCTAGAATAAGAGCAGCCCCAGGCTTAGTCCTTGGGCTCCTCCCCTTTCCTGTCTGAACTCACTCTACTGGCTATTGCCCATACATTTTGTACATTCAGATCTCCAGCAGGTATCTGGCACCCAACAGTGAGAAAACAGAGCCCTTGTCACCCTGGACCATATCAGTTCTTCTCACAGCCATCCCCCTCGTGAACTGGGCATCTCCATCACTCCAGGGGCTCAGATCACAAATCTCACATCATCCTTGACCCCTTTCTTTCCCTTATGCCCCATATCCAACGTGGAGGCAAGTCCTATATGTTCCTCTTCCAGAATACATCTAGAACCTAACTGTATACACCACAGCTACCCACCTGCATCCAAGTCATGATCATGCCTCTCGTGGGTCACTCTAAGAATCCCTTAACTGGTTCCTCTACCCCTACCCTTGTTCCTCATCAGCAGCTGGGGGGATTCTGTTAACGGGACTGTGTAACTTCTAATCTTGTTGAGGACCTTGAGGTCACATCCTGGTACTCCCATCTTCAAAACTCTGCTCTGGTTTCCCTTTACTTAGAGTAAAACCTGAAATCCCTATAACACCCAAAAAGCTCTGAACAGTCTATCCTCCTTAGACTGTACCCACATCTCGTCCCTTGCTTTGTGTCTGATTCAGCTACACAATGAATTGCCTCATCGCCATTCCTTGAAAAGTCTGCAACCTCAGGCCCTTTGCACTTGCTGTTCCCTTTTTTCAGAAGTACACATGACTCACACCCCAGTCCCCCTACCTCCTTCACGCCTTTACTCAGAGAGTGCTGGGGGTATCCTCTATCTGAACTCGCTGTGTCCCCTCTGATGCTCCCTCATAACCTTTCCTGATTTATTTGCTTCCCATAATATTACCATTATCTAACCTACTCTGTATTTTACTTTTTTTTTTAATTCTAAAGATTTTATTTATTTATTTGTTAGAGAGAGAGAGCGAGCACAGGCAGACAGAGTGGCAGGCAGAGGGAGAAGCAGGCTCCCTGCCAAGCAAGGAGCCCGATGTGGGACTCGATCCCAGGACGCTGGGATCATGACCTGAGCCGAAGGCAGCTGCTTAACCAACTGAGCCAAAAGTAAAAAGTTATTACTTTTTAACCCTTGTTACTTTCTCTGCCTCCCTGCTAGAGTATCTGTAGCACAAGGATGGAAATTTTCATCTCCTTTATTTATTGCTATATTTTTAGGACACATTGCAGATGTTCCATTCATATGGTTGAATGGATGGAATACGTTCAGTCCAGAGGCCAGGAGGTGCAATGTCTAAGATTACGGGCTTGGGAGTAGGATGGCCTGAGCTGGGATCTGAGCTACCCTATTTTTCCTACCTGTGTTACCTTGTACAAGGTATTTGCCCTCCTGTCTTATTTCCCCATATACACAACAGATTTTATAATTGTCCCTATTATCCAATGTCCCTATTGGATTTTTGTAACCATTCCTTTATATGATGAATGGAAAGCAATTAGCACAATGACCAACATGCCCACATAACCACTGGGAAGGGGTCTGTACAAACAAAAGCCCCCTACTTCAGCTGCTTTTACCTACCAATGGTGGTGCCCTGGGAATGGCCAACATAGTGTAGCTTATCCTGTCCAGTTTTCTTCAGAATGAAGTCAATCGTGGCTGGAAGGTCGTATTTAGCCATCTCGTCAAAGCTGCAAGAAAAACGAAGACAAAATAAAACTGAATACATTCCCTTGCTATAATTTCTAAAAGTCAAGCCTATTTATAGCTAAGCCTCTTTCTGCGAAATAGAAAACTGGCTTCTCTAAGCATTGCTGCTTATAGACCAGGAGGGAATGTCAGGTTCTTTTGGGGGGCTGGCTTCTTATCAAGAGCTGACGTCATTTCTGAAATGGAGCATTACAGCTGCAAGTTAATCCAAACAAGATAGCCTCTGTTGGTGGGGATTCTTGCTATCCCTAGAAATGAATGTCAGATTTAATCATCATTTATACACATTGTTCTGGGGCAAACTGAGATGAGTCATAGCGCCCTTTCTTTTACTCCCCAGAGATCAGCCAGAATGGTCTTTGGAAAATGAAAACGGGATTCTGCCACTTGTTGGAAACTGCTCGGTAACTTCTCATTGTGTGCAGGGCCCATGTCAGCGTGGCCCATGGAGCCCACCTGACCTGTCTCTCTTTCTCACCATCCCAGAGACATGAGCTTCCTTACAGGCCCTAGAACACTCAGAGCACTATTCTATGTCTTAGCAGTATCATCGAAATCTCTTCTGTTTCCCCCTCCATCAGCACTTTTTAGGAATGGGGCATGAGAGGGCCAGAGAGAGGAAACCTTTGAAAAGCTTGCCATGGTGTCCATATTAACTCCCTCCTACCCTCCTCACTATTGATGGTGACTTGGGTTCTTGAACCCCCAACTGAGCTTGGATATCCTCCCAAATCTCGACGGATCTTCCTTTTGGAATCTGCTAAGGCACCAAATTTCCTTGCTTCAGTCATTTCGTTCATGCCATTTGGAAAAGGGAATCTGCTCATCACACATACTGAGATCATGGAGGAAAAGCTACTCTTGCACTCAGGTGTATGGAAGAACCCAAGAAGGGATTAGAAAAAAAGGACTTGCTTCTTCCCTCCTGAGAGTAATGTATTAAAATGGGTCTGGATTGGAACAAGCAAACATGAATACCCATGCTTTCTAAACTCGATTTTATTTTTCATTGTCCATCTTTCCTTGTCCCTTTTCGTTACCTGAAAGCCCAGAATTCCACGGAGTCTGGTGAGAAGTATAGGTTTCTCCTGGCCCAGGTGTTCCCCCTGCTGTTCCCCAGCCACACATCGTAGCCCGCATCTGCCAGAATGAAGGCCAGGCTGTTGTTGGGCAAATTGGAAATCCAGTTTGTGGCTGACGTAAGCAAACCGTGTTGCAGAAATGCGACAGGTCTCCGGCCTGAGGGAGAAAATCGTATCCAAGCTTTGTATCCTTATTCCTCATTCTCAGATAAACATGGAGACAGGATATAGTCTTTCAGACGACTAGAATGAAATACTTTTGCTAGATTGAGTCGAATATTTGAATATATCATCTTAATTATGGTAGTGGTTTCTCAAGCGACACAACATATCAGATTGTGCATTTGAAACGTGCAGTTTAACCTCGGAAGGCTATTGAGAAACTTGTATTCTAAGGAAATTCAGTGTGATGTTAATTTAAGTGGCTTGTGAGTGGTAAAGTGATAGGTGATCTTGCTTAATTTTATTCTCCTTGTACTTCACAATTTTCCTGCGATGAGAACAAGATAAAAATTTTGTTTAAGTGAGGAAATGAGCCTCAGATAGCCTCCCCTTCCTCCTGATTAACTCTTCCTGCTCCTCCAGGACTCAGCTAAGTCATTATTTCTAGAGTAAGTTTGCCTTGATCTCTACTAGCTGAGTTAGGCACCTGTACCAGAACTTCTGGTTTAATGTCCTCTATAGAGTTCTAACATTGCACTTATCATGTATCATTATAACTATCTGTTCATGATTCCATTGACTTCATGGTGATCTCTCTGAAGACTGGAGATAAAGTTTCATCATGGTTTCATTTCTAGAATGAGCAAGACTCATTAAATACTTAGGGAGAAATGAAGGAGAAAGGGAGGAAGGAAAGAAGCAAGGATGGAATGAAGGGAAGAAAAGAGAGTGGGAGGGAGGAAGGGAGAAAAAGGAAAGGAGGGAGGATTATACCTATATTCTCTGAATTTTTCTTCCCGTAAGGAATTCTGTTGATCCCAAGGATATAACCATCTTCAGTCACGACATCATACTCTTCACTTGGGTAACCCCAGTAGGTGATCATCTGACTCTGATGAGGAAAAAAAAGCTTTTAGTTTTAGGTGAGCTTTTAAATGCATCTAGTAAGTAGATAAGTTATTCTTGACTGGTCATGTAAAAGCTTCAGCTTGCCATGATTCTAAGTCATGATAGTGGCTCTTGGTTCTATGGGTTTCCTGCCCCACAACTCTGGTAACTTACAATATTCATGGTCACTTCAGGGCTTATAGGATGTAATTTTCCAAAGTAAGCATGTGTGGTTCCAAGTGCAGATATCAAACTTGCCACTGTTAATAGCAACCACATTTTGCTCTTGTCTGAAACAGAAGAAACCATCACAGTGGTTAGCCCATGACACTTTCATAATACTTGTATTCTGTGCTAGTTTTACCTTCATGCAAAGCTTGGTTATATTCTGTTTTGGGCAATAAACTGGGACATGTGGTTGGCGTAGGTATTTTAATGCTTCGCGTGTTTTCACTCTCCTTGATGCCTTTTAAGAACATTTCCTACTTGGTTTTCAAGTCATATTGAGCTCAACTTAATTGATCAAAATGTCTTCTAGTTGTCTGGCATAATATTACATTCTTATTATGCCTTACATTTAAGGCTTTTGCCAACTCTTTTTGAGAGCCCCAAGTCATGGGTGTGTGTGTTGGGGTTGAGTGGCACTGTGTCAACGTTTGATTCTCTTAGATTCGATCTCAATACAACATGTGTACAAACCCATCATGATGTCTTTAATATTGTTTATGATAGCCATTCCAGAAATGCTTATTAATCTGAGGTAATTATATGGACTTAATGGCTGCCACCACTTGCTCAAAATATCTAACAACAAAGTACCTAACAACAAAGAGGAAAACCTATATCATGATATTAAAAGAATTTTAGTGATTTTCTAATTCAACTCCCTCATATTCTACAGGTAAGAAACAACAACCTACTTCTCAGAGAAGTTAAAGATAATTTCAAGTGGACCACATTACTGCTATTGTATATGCGATCAGCCTTTCACATAATGTCCTCTCAAATTTGGCAGGCTTTTATAAGCTATTTTATAAAGCCACAAAACAGGGGCTCCTGGGTGGTGCAGTTGGTTAAGTGTCTGACTCTTGGTTTGGGCTCAGGTCCTGATCTCAGGGTGGCGAGATCAAGCCCCACGTCAGGCTCCATGGGCAGCAAGGAGTCTGCTGGACATTCTCCCTCTAACTCTGCCCCTCCTGCTTTCTGTCTCTTTCTTACTCTCTCTAAAATAAATAAGTCTTTTTACAAAAATAAAAAAACATGTTAACTTCCATAAAATATCTGTAGCTTTTATGACAAAGGATTATTTTCTTTAATATCTATTAATCAGTAAGAAAAAAGACCAACAAATCAATAAATACTGGTTGAGCACATGAAAAAGCTTTCCTAGAGAGAAAAGTGGCCTAAAACATTACAACTTAAAAACATCTGTAAAGGGACGCCTGGGTGGCGCAGTTGGTTAAGCAGCTGCCTTCGGCTCAGGTCATGATCCCAGGGTCCTGGGATCGAGTCCCACATTGGGTTCCTTGCTCGGCAGGGAGCCTAATTCTCTCTCCCTCTGCCTCTGCCTGCCCCTCTGTCTGCCTGTGCTCCCTCTCTCTCTCTAACAAATAAATAAATAAAATCTTTTAAAAAATCTGTAAATATTCTCAGTTACATTTATAATCAGTGAAATGTAAATTAAAACTATAATGTTATAATACCTATCAAATCAAGTTTGATAGTTCATAGTGATGACAAAATTGGGTGGAACAGAGACCTAAGTGTTTGTGGGAGTGTAAGTTTTTGCTAGGTCTTTCAAGAGGAACCTGGCAATATTTATGAAAATCTAAAATGCATAAATTTTTTATTCCACATTTAGATTTTAATCCCAGCTATAACCATAAATGCATCTAAAACCATCTATATGTATGAGGATGTTCACTACAGCATTGTTTATAACAGGAAAGACTGGGAATGACTTAAGTGCCTATAAGTAGAGAATATAATCTTAT
>RCUC01137695.1:0-89304 GCA_003697995.1 Taxidea taxus jeffersonii
TCATCACTGACGTCATGGTCATTACGAAGAAGTAGGCAAGAAATAAAACCCATGGGCTTGGAAATTAATAAATAAAATATGTCCTATTCCCCTTACTTAAATGACATTTTCCTTTGCTAGGGATGTCTTTTTCTCAAAGGAAGATGTGAATTTATGTGGAGGGGGTGGTAAGAAGAGGGGAAAGGTCTAGGCCTACCTCCACCCCTAGATGGACTCAGGTGAAGATCTGAAGGGAAGGAAGCAGAGCAGGGGAGTGGCCCCTGGAATCTTCCAACAGTCTCTCTATTCCCCTTTGCCCTGAGCCAAATGTACAGGGCTTAGCTCTGAGGTTCCCCTCTGCCATGGTGTTGACCTCACCATGTTCCCAGTGTGTACGAGGGATGTGGTCTGTTTTCTTAGCTGCCTCCTGGATTAGACAACAGGTACCTCCAGAACGGGGGTGTGTTTTACTCAACCCCATGCTCCTCAGGTCAAGAACATGCAGGAGGAAAGAGCTGGGTCAGGGCTCCCTGATTGACAGGTTAGTCTTTCTCAATCTCACTTTCTATTCCACTTCTGTCAGGGCAAAATCCCACTAGAATAGGACAATAACCCTCCTTCCCCGAACACACAGCCACTCCAGTGGACAGATGAGGAAAAGGGTTCCAACATGAACACCTGTGTCTGGGATCTCACGGCAGGTAAACCAATAGCAGCAGCAAGATGAGGACAGGGGTGTTGGAGCTTTGGGTCCACATTTCCACACAGCCTTTATATTCAAGGGTGTGTAGGTTCCACTGGGTGTTTATGATTTGGGGGAACCCCAGACAGGTGACTCACCACAGAAAACTACCCTGCTTCCACAGGAAGGATCACCTGGACTCCTTCTCTCATGCCCTTCTCGACTGAAAACTACCCTGACATCCAGTGACCACATCCTCCTTGTCATTTATACCTCACTAGGGTCTTCCCCATCCTCCTCCCCACCTCCACTTTCTTGCAAAACTTGCTCATTCTGGGCATCAGCCAAATTATTTTGTATTAATGTGAGGGTGGATGTTAAAATGGCCTTGTTTATATACATTTTTAGAGGGGCACCTTTAGAGGTCAGCATCTCTAACCCAAGGAGTGGTTGCAAGTCTTAAGGCCATGAGGTCAGACATGAGCAGAGGACACTTTCAGTTTATGGGGGGGGGGGGGATCTGGAGGGTGGTTGTGCTCCTGGGAATGATGTAAACTCATGCAGCCTATGCCCTTGAATGTGTTGAGGTGTCAGATCACTGGAAAGTGAAACATAGAGGCCAAAGTCTAGATCCTATTACCTGTTCATTTCACCAAAGTAGAAATAGTAGTCATGGAAATAACTGTCATATTGACTGTTCACTATGTGCAGGTGGTCTGTAAATCTTGGCAACTCTTTAAGGCAGGGGTTATTATGAAGAAAACAAAACTCAGAGAACTTGAGTAACATTATATGGCCTAGAAGTGACTTTGAATCCATGGCTGTCCTACTGCAAAGCATACTCCATGTATTTCCCTACGGGGTGGACATGACCACATGATTTCTGCTTGGCAGAAATACAAGAGGGTATGGGTTTAGGGATGGGAATGCAGAGAAGGAGAAGAAGGCCTGCAAAAGGATCACTGTTGGGAAGCCCAGGGGTCAAATTTTGTTGGTTTCCTTTGGGTCCCAAGGTGTTTGAAAGAAATGGTAATCAAGTAGGGCTGATGGCTGCCTATCCAAGCAACCTCCCCGCTTTGTGTTATGCCTGTCCTGGCTCACGAATTTATGCCACCTGTTGGTGACTAGAGTCATTTGAGGATTTAAATCCCAGAAGTAGCACTCAGAGAGAGGGTTCTGGGATCTGTGTTCTGGGATCTGATAGGAAGCTTGTCATTTATTACCCTATGGGGCCCAGGGGGATGCTAAGGAAACCAAGATGAAAACTCCTTGCTCTGCCCACTTCCCACATGCAGCAGTTCCCTCTGTCGGAGCCTTTTCCAGCCTTACCATCCTCTCATTCTGATTGCCTAGGGTCCTCACAGCCTTGCTCTGAAGATGGCCTTCCTATTTTGGGAGTTGTCCTGATGAAGTCTGGCCAGATCATTGAGTGGATTGAGCAAAAATCTCCCTGGCAAATTGGGTGAGTTTAAAGCCAGAGGACAGTCGTAGACCAAGTCCAAGCACACATCTCTCCATGTGGGGATGCTGACCCCATGCCCCTCACCATTCCTTTGTTAGGCGAATTCCTCTTTCTGCAAAGCCTCGTCACTCCCACCTCTCTGGTCCACTCAGGTTCCACCCAGAACTCCACTCCAGCATGACCAAGATATTTTTATTTTTCCACAAATGAAATATCTAAGCCAGTAAAAATTTGTGTGACTCTCATTGCCATTGACTGATCAGTTACTCTACACCAGTTAACATTCTAAATACTTCACGTGTATCAGCTCACGTCATACTCCCCTTTGAGCATCTGAGCTACTCACAGGTATGATTCAGTCACATGTCACAAATCAGGTATCTGTTAGGTTCAGGAACCCATTTCCAACCCTATTCTGTACGGCATCTGAAACACTGTTCTTGCTGCCCCTCAATGCAAGGATTCTCCTGAAAATTTGCCTTGTTCTTTTGAAGATTGATTACAGAGCAGCGGGCGTTCCTGGAGAATGCAGGCTTTGCTGTACTTGGTGTGAGAGAGGTGTCCAAGTGATGGCTGGTCTATCTATAATACACTCCAAGAAGAAAAAAAAAAAAAAAGCTGGCGAGACTGAGACAATCACTACCTGAAAAGATCCATGCAAACGTGTATATACAGCAATTGGGGCTGCTGTGGACTACTCATTTCCAGCACCTTCCTGGAGCCAGTGAGTATTATTCCAATGGCCTGAAGGAAGACTAATCTGTTCTCTTAGGCTCCTACAGCAAGGACAGAACTATCCTAGGAGAAAGGTGACTACACACAGACGTAGAACTCATTGTCCTTTTCACAAGAAGTTCTACAAAAAAAAATTGCCACTTTTTGTTTGTTTGTTTGTTTGAATTTCTTTGTATGGTGGTCCTAATCTAAGCAGCCATTCCCTACAGGATTTTCAAAAACAGTTCCTCTTAGAAACCAACGAGGGACAAGTATTTCTATCCTATCCATTTATTTATGGAGTGGAAGTCCTCCCATACCATATGTTTGAAATCTTCCTTTCACTTGATGAATACTGCTGGATATTTGAGCCACAGAAAAGATGTTGGAATCTCAGGCCTATCACATGTTAGTCTTGTATAAGTAACTTAAACTTTAAAATGGAAAGGGCCCCATGGTTATATTACTTGTGATCATGCATTTAAAACAAATGCAAAATATCCATCAGCTATTAGTAATCCCCTTTGTCTTTGTGGAGGTCCTTGTCACTTTTTGCTCAGATTACAGTGATAATCTCTTACCAGATTATCTTTCTTCTAAAAGTCAATTTTCAAATTCTGTCATCAAAGATTATGTCAGACATTTGATCAGTTTGGCAGGCCAGGAAGAATGGTATTGACAATCTGGGTCAAATTAAGAAGGAAAGGAATCGAAATCAGGAACACACTCGGTCGAAGTCCTACCATAGCAGGAATGCTTTCAAGAATTCATTGTTTATCCTGGAGACAAGGAAGGATATTTGTGTTGTCATTTTCAAATATATAAAGGATGGTTATGTGGCAAAAGGAACTACACTTTTGGACAAAGTCATAAGTGGTAAAATTCAGATCTCCTAATGGGAAATGCAGGGGATCAGACTTTGAAACAACTTGAGAAAAAAAGTCCTAAGAGCCCACAGAAAAAAACTGGTTAACTTGAGCGGTGGTGAGGTCTGGTAGAGGTGTTCACCTGCAGACGGGTTGGCCACTTGGTGGGGATGTTGTAGAAGGGATTCAGGTATCAACGGAGGGGGTTGGGCTCCATGACCTTGACAGTCTCTTTGAACTCTTGAGATCTTGTAAACCTATCAATTCATAGTTATTTGTACTAGCCTATGCTGGCTGTGAACTGGTGCGAAGCAGACTGTGTTTTCAGAGAACTTCCTAAGAAACGATCCTTGATTTCAAACAATAAAATAACCAAATGTTACAGCTAAAATAAAACGGAGAGAGCAAGCTCCTCACCTAAACCTTATTGTAAACATGGATGGGCTGAGGTCATGAGAGTTAAAATCTCTTTCCCAGGATCATGTAGCAAACTGTCAGCAAGTAAAAACTCAAAATTTCAAGTGAGAGAGAAAATGCACATGCATCTCTTTCAGGAACACTTTGCAAAAAGCACTTTTTAAAAAAGGAAGATGCAATGAATCATCTCTATTACTTTACTTACTTAGTAAATATGAAGCACATTTGCCTTATTTTTTTTTTTAAATAACCAAGTGGCCAGTGTTTAACAAAGACTAAGGAAGCGAGAAAAACAGAGACTTGCTACAAAATTTCAGAAATGAATGGGCCTAAAACAGTACATTAGCAAGATCTCACGAGACTGCAGGAAGATAATTCTTAATTTGAACTACTGTCCTGGGAGGCATTTGATGGCAGACTTGGGGCTTCTTAGGGAATTGAGAAAGTCTGCTTCAGGTAAAAGTTATCCTCTCTGGGCAAAAAGTGAAGGAAGTTTACAAAATACTTCCTACTGCCTGCAAAGGGTGTTGGTTTTAACAGGCATTTCCCAGAGTAGGTCAAGAAAAGTACAGAATCCTCATTACTTTTATAGATTTGTGAAAGAGCAAAAAAGGAGTCAAAGCAGCTATGACGATAATTAATGAAGATGGCTTTGAAGACTGAAATAGATTGAACAACTACAACATATAGAGGTATAGAAATTTCTATCAAGAGTCACCACTGACAGAAGGAAGTAGTCGGTCAGGTGTGGGTCTTGGATCCAGGGAAATGGTCATGTGCCTAAGTGCTAAGTTCTCGAAAGATCTCTGGTTTGATCGTTTCTGTGCCTTGAATATCTCTCACTCAGTAAAGGGGCTCAATTAATTAACAGCTAGCCGGACTGGGACCCTGCAGCATGGAAATGGCCAAGGATGAAGCCCCAGGAATAGTGATAAAGGGTCAGGGCCAGTCCTGGGTGAAGCTCATTTCTCCCTCCATTTTCTACACTGGAATGAAATTTGATATACTCACATCCATCTTTGAGATGCTGATGTGATCTCCTCACAGTGAAGATCTTCTGTAATCCATTTCTTTCCCCTGGTGCAAAGCTCAGAACCTACTACAGAGTAGATGTTCAATAAATTGGGCAGTAGGGTGGCTCATTTCGTTAGCATCTGCTCTTGGTTCTAGTCATGATCCCAGGGTCCTGGGATAGAGCCCCATGTCAGTCCCCTTGCTGTGTGGGGAGCCTGCTTCTCTGTCTCCCTCTGCCACTCCCCCTGCTGCTCCCCCTCCCCAACTTGTGCTTGCTCTCTCTCTTTTGCCCTCTGTCAAATAAATAAAATCTTTAAAAAAAAAAAAAAGATGTGCAATAAATTTTAGTTAGGCTGAAGTAAAGCTGCATTTCCCTGATATTCCCTAGTGATAAGGAATTATAAATTAATCCCAGGCCTTCTCTTGGCAAAGCACCTGAGCACTAGGGCTGTGTGTTTAAGTGTGGAGTGTACAGACATTGGCATAACTTAGGAAATTTGGCTTTAGAATCAGTAAGACAAATGACTTAATTTCTCCAAGACTCATTTTTTCCAACTGTAAAACAGAGATAACACTTACCTCTAGATTTCTAGAACTGGGGTGAGGATAAAAAGAGATTATATACACGAAGTGCCCAGAACAATGTTTGCCACATAAAAGTGTTTAATAAATGACATAGGTTGCCATTATCAAGAAATTATTTTTTTTCCTTATGAAGACCTCAGTTAAGAAATCACTTTTGCTAACTTGAAGATGGGAGATCTGAACCAACCAGACCTTCTGGTGATTCAGGCAGGATTCTGGTGCTCAGGAAGACATATCTGGTAACTAGACCTCACTATAGACCAGCACCTTAATAATACATTTTCCCGTTTGGACCTGCTCCTCTGTAAAATATCACGGAATATAATTTTGCTGTTTAATTATAATTAATTGAATAGAACAACCATTCACTTGGTAGGTAATCTTCATGATATGTATAGTATTTTATGCCACTCCCCATTTGTTCGTTTCAGCTTAATTTCGCTTACAGCTGTATACTGCTTTAAATTGAGAGCGGGTTTTCCCCCGGTATCTCTGTTCTGCTGAATTGCATCTTTAGGCCTGTTCAAACACAGAGAATGAGAAGTGAGAATGTAGTGATCAAGATACTTCCCATCTTTGTTGCCTGTAGTGTAGATTTTTTTTTTCTATTCTGAATATGATAACGGTTATATGACTAGTAAGGTACTCTATAGGTGAAAAACTAAGTAGTCAGAAGAAAAAGTATAAAGACCCTAAGCTAAGAGAATTGTAGACCTTAAGTCATCAAGTACCCTCTGTCTGCATGTCTCGGTGTTTATCTGGTCAAGAAGGAGGTTGGCCATGCTGCAGTCCTAGGGGGTCCTGAGTCCATCATCTATCTTTTATCACTGTGTACTTCCTTTACCCTCTCTTACCCCTTTCACATAACTAGGTCTTTTGAAACTTGAACCTAATGGAGAAGAAAAAAAAAACACTAATAATTTTTAACATGATTAATAGTAAAGCACAGTTTGAATTTGGAATACATCCCAGACCCATTCTTTTGCTTTGTTGCACTGAATTTAAAGAAACACTGAAGTTCAGTTTATATGCTGACTATACATTGCCTACTCAATGGCTGATAATTGGAAATTACCCAAGATAGCAATAAAACAAAATTTCTTAGACTTTTCTGGGAAATTTCATCCTTTTCCTGGGGATGAATAGTGTTGAAAATCTTAAAATCAAATTTAAATTACAGGGTATGTAATATAATTAAATGCTTATGTAAAAAGTATGATTTCTTAAAGTAGATAATTAAAAATTAAAAAGCAAAATTATCAAGGGGTATGGCCTATACGTGGTTTGTGCTAACATCACATCAGTATGAAAGATACACTTCTGTCACATTCCAGTTTGCAAAAACCTGCAAGCTGATGCTCTGAGGAGGACTAACAGGGAGACTTGGGATTTGGAAAAAACAATAGTAATGAGTAATATGCGTAATATATATACATCATAGATATTTTGGAATAGAGCTACAGTGAAATTCTGGAATCAGAGTTTTTGAACTTGGATTGTACAATCAAGTAAAGATTGTCCTAAAACTTGGAAATGGGTATGGCAAATCTAAAGTAATTGATCCACGTCTGTATTTCGTGCTATTGATTCACCACTATGATCAGCATAGTGTTTGGGGGGGACAGATGACACTATGACACCCTTGACAGGAAGGTGAAGAATGACAAAAACCTTTGTGAACCACAATAATTGGGAATGTCATAGAAGAAACTTTAGGAAAGGGAAAGATTTTTTTTTTTTTTAGCAAGAATTATTTTTTGGCCAAGAATTATGGATGTAAAAATCCCGTGTGAAAATAGTATTTGATGAGTTGTTTTGGGCACTGGGGTTGCCTGAGGAAAATTTTTGGTGAACTTCTCTCTGAGCCAGACTCAGTTTAAATGAGTAAAGCAGAGACCTCCCTAAAATAATGTCTCCCCACCCCAGAGGAATCCACATTTAGACATTATTTCTTTATGTTGTAAGTTTTGCAATCAACATTTCAGAAATCTTCACTTCCAATTTTTCCTTGTGGAAAAATGGAACCTGCTTAAGATTCTCTATCCCTCTCCCCTGACTGCTGCACACCCCCACCCCCACTCATGTGTTGTCTCTCTAAATAAAAAAAAAATCTGAAGGGTTTTTTAGCTGGGCACATGGTATATTTGGTTAGGGATGTATACATGATGTTTCTTACTATACATGAAACTTTCTCCAACCTTTCATGCCTTCAACAAATAGTTATTGGGATTTCAACAGAAAGAAGGAAAGGAGAAAGGAGCCAATATGTATTTAATATGTATTTTTTCCAGGCACTGTGATAAAAACTTTACTTCCATTATTTGATTAAACTACCCTGATGAACTAATGCATGCCCCCCAAGAGTCTGTAAGTGACTCACAGTAACACAGCTTGAAAAAGACAGAGGTTTGAAAAACTTCTGCCAAATGTTTCAGGATTTCCCCTGGACCTGACCTCTTGCTCTATCAAGTAATGACCCCGAATGCTAAGTATGCAAGGAATAGAGTTTCTGAGAATTCAGTGGTTCTAGGCAAAATAACTGAGTGAAGGTCCTCCGCTGGGGAGACGTTTGCAACAAAGCAGGAACTAAAAGAGGGGCAACAGAGCCAAAGGGGACAGATAGAGTTGAGGCTTCATCTGAGGTCAGAGCACCACAGGACCCTGTGGATGATGCTGAGCATTTGGTCTTTATACTAGGAGGAACGGGCATCCGTGACTTATTTTCTCTAAGATTATGACAAGAGAATGTCAGTGGTTTAAAATGATGGCTCTGACTACCAAATGGTGAATGGGTTAAAAGAGGGAAAGCCATTCAGTTGGATGGCTACAACAGAAATCTTAGTAAAAATGTTGGTGATTTGGAATTCATTCTTGACTGTGGAGAAAGTAAGAAGCAGGCAGATTCAAGACATAAGACAAATCAACATTGCTTGGTGCTTGATTAGATGGGGTAAAAGGAGATGATGATGTTAGCCATGATTTTGACAAGCTCTTCTGATTTAAACTCTATTTTTTCAGTTTCTAGGTCAAGTAAAGGAGGATATCATGCTAAAGGAGTTTCTAATCCAAAAATAGTCAATTGTCAACCTAGAGAGAGGATTACTCAAAATATCGATGACCTCTGTCAAATCTCTATGGAGAATGTGAATGCTTATTCCTTTTAACCCAGCATCTACTGTGGTAATCTTAGAATTAAAAAAAGAAAAAAAAAAAACACAGTACCTTAAAAACGATTCTCTTTTAGCAACTTCGGAAGAGTTTTAACTACTTATGAATGAATAAATGCATACCATTATTTTTCAAAACAAAGTTATGAACTCTAAAGACAAAGAATGGAAAAAGGAAGGAAGGGAGGAAGGGAAGAAGGAGGGAAGGAAGGAAGAAGGAAGGAAGGAAGGAGATTTGAAAAAGATTGAACCTGAATGGAGTAGATAAGTAGAGAAATTGAATAGCAAATACCTATAACGAGGAAAATCAGTGGCCCTTTTTAGCCATCAAAATGTTAATTTAAAAGAGTGCTTATTACCTGATTATTCCTTTTATATAGCATCTCTTCCTCTCCCATGGACAAATTATCTTTTCTCATCTAAGAATAATAAATTTTTTTAAACACTTTACTTTTTCTGTTCTCTGTATCCTCTCTTTCCTCCAAGCTTCTTTTTTTCCTATTTCTTTTGGTCTTTGTGTTTCAAATTGGAAGGCTCTTTGCTGGCTTGGCTGTCCATTGGCATTTGAGAACGCAGTGCTAGAAAGCTTATGAGAAGCTCTGTGTGCAGGGATTGGATTTGTCAAGTAGCAAACTTTTGAATGAGATGACATGGAATGAACCAGATGATTTCACTGAGGTATACCTAAATAACTATAGTTGCAAGTTTATTTTCAGGGGCTATTTAGTTTTTCCAGAGAACACGCTACCCATCTCCTGTTGGAAAAAGAGGATTGAGAGGAGGGGAAAAGGTGATGGTGCTGGTGAATTTCACTCATATTCTTGGACTTTAGCAAAGGAAGGGTGAATCAATATATTTAGATATTAAAGTTGATGCAATCTTTCAAAAAAGTAAGCAAACAAAACACAATAGTAAGACAGGACAGATAAATCTGGTTAATAAACCCAAGCTCTCCAATATCAAATAACTGGAATTTTAGGAGAAGAAAATAAACAAAATAGGAGAGAGAAAATTATATGTAAAAAAGAAAAAGAAAAAATAAAGAAAGAAATGAATCAAGAAAATATCTCAGAATTTAAGAATGTGTTTCTGGAATGCCAAGAACAAAACGAGAGAAGATGTACACCAAGGCACATCTCATGAAAATCAAACTAATAGTGAGAAGAGAAAAATTCTAAAATTTTCAGGATAGTATAGAATTCTCCATGTTTAGATCAGGAATAAGATGGAATCAGACTTGCCAAATAATTAGACTTGGTAAAATAACTAGATGCTAGAACTTAATAGACAAATATCTTCAAAATTATTTTCAAAAATCATTTCAATCTATAATTAGTTACTCAGAAAAATGATAAATCAAAATATGATCACAAAATAAAAAAACAAAATTTACAAAGCTATGTACATTACATGCAAGTTCACAAAATTTTCCCAATGTCAGAGATGTAACCCAAGGTAAAGATAGAGAGAAGTCCCAGAGATAACTCAGAAAAAACAATTTCAGAGTGAGACAGTGGGAAGGAGCTTTACTAGAGGGATATCTGTCTGAAGAAAATGGAAATGAAGGACTATCTGATTAATGTGGCCATGTGGAGAAGAATACACAGGAAGGCCTTACTAACTATTAATGCCTTAAGAAGGAATATTAATAGAGAAAACATTAAAAAAAAGCGACCAAAAAATAACTACAGGAGGAAATGTTACCCAAAAATATACATCATTCACAATTTTGGTTTAGTAATGAATAATACATATTCAGAAACATTTAAAATGGTAAATAATAATTTAATTGTAAACTATATTATGATATTGTGATGATAGCCACAGATAAAGAAGTTTATCAGTGTAATAAATCCTCCTTATCAATATACAAACCAATAGAAAAGATATAAAATTGATAAAATAAGAAAATGATTTTCTAAGCAGAATAGTTAATACGAGTTAAAGCACCTAAGAAAATACAAGTATAAGTGAAAATGACTGCTTTGGGAATAAAGAGAAAGGATGAGATGGGAAAATAGGGTTTTTAAATTATGGTTTTACACCATGTTTTTTTTTTTTTAATGCAAGATGTTTTAGGTAAATAAAAGTATAAGGGGCGCCTGGGTGGCTCAGTGGGTTAAACCTCTGCCTTCGGCTCAGGTCATGATCTCAGGGTCCTGGGATCGAGACCCACATCGGGCTCTCTGCTCAGTAAGGAGCCTGCTTCCTCCTCTCTCTCTGCCTGCCTCTCCACCTACTTGAGATCTCCGTCTGACAAATAAATAAATATCTTTAAAAAAAAGTATAAAATAACTTATGAAAAATATTGGGAAACATAGTTGGAGACTCTTTATCTAGCTGGTAAGAATTTAGCTTTCGGGACGCCTGGGTGGCTCAGTTGGTTAAGCCTCTGCCTTCGGCTCAGGTCATGATCCCAGCGTCCTGGGATCGAGTCCCACATTGGGCTCCTTGCTCAGCAGGGAGCCTGCTTCTCCCTCTGCCTCTGCCTGCCTCTCTGTCTGCCTGTGCTCGCTCCTGCGCTCTCTCTCTATCTGACAAATAAATTAAAAAAAAAAAATCTTAAAAAAAAAAGAATTTAGCTTTCACCAAATATGACTAGATTTTTAAATAACGAAATTTTCCTCTGTGTATTTGAAATTTTAAACTGACTTTTGTATTTTTTCTTACACTTAACTCATCAAATCCAGAATGAACTGACACCAGAGATAAACAACCACAAGAACTAATTTTCTGAACTAATCCATGCTTGAGCTATTTTTCTCATGAAATGATAAGGGTCGAGGTGATTTTGTCTCAAATCAACCATTATCAACCATTATCTAGACTTTCTTTGAGCAGTCTTTCCGTCATCAGCAAATAGAAAGGAAAGCAAGCTAACAAAATGCCACAGTTGACATTGGATCTGATGATAGTCATAACATCATAAATGAGAGGTTAAGAGTATGTGCTTAGGAAGTATTCCTTTATTAATCAAGGAAATATTTGTTTAGGAATTTTTTTGACAAAATGGGAGCTTGTGTTGGACAAAGATAATCATGATTATAATGATGGTCAATGAATTCTTCCAATGATTTCAGAGACCTCTTCATCCACCACTAAGACAGCTCTATGTAATAACACTCATAAAATAACAACAACAAAAAATAATGATAGGTATATACCAACCCTACAGAAAGAAAGCAGATAGCTAGAGTGGAAAACTGGCCTTTGGAGGCTGAAAAGCACTGATATTAATAATTCCAGATTTCACTAATATTTATTGTGTGCTTGCTATGTACCAGGAATTGTGTTTGATAATTTGGAAACATTAGTGTCAGGAAATCTCCAACTTACTTAAAAGAAATCTAACTGGAGAAGTTAGATTACTTGCTGCAAGTCACACAACTAAAAAAATTATAGAACCAGGATTCAAACCCAGCTCAATATCAATCCCAATCCCAATTCTCTTTTTATGTCAGGAAAATTATTTAGCTGAAGGTTTCCAGAGAATTACTTTGGAGGAGAAATGAAATGTCTTCACTATATCTAAAAGAATGGAATGCAGGCCAACAGAGGCTTGTTAAAAACAAAATTATTTTGGTTGTGGGTCCCCAACCAACAACCCAGTTTTGCATATATTGGGACAAAGAAGAAAGAACCAGAAGGCCACTGTGGTTTCCACTCAGATATTAGTTCCCTTGTTATAAAATGAATATTAAAATAAAATTATATATGGACACAGAGAGCTAATATAAAATGCAGACTTAAAGAAGAGTTTGAATAGGGGAAATAGAGAAGAGGGGAAGGAAAAGGAGGAGAAAAAAAGACAAGTGAAGAGGTGACAAGTGAAAAATAGACAGATGAAGAGAAGAGGCAAGGGAAAGGAAGAGAAGGAAAATAAGCAAGCAAGAGAAAAGAAACATTTATATCCCTCTGTGTAATAAAGATAACTGGTGTGAAAGCAGTTCTGGGAAGATTTGCCTTTCTGCCTAACCTAGACTTAGAGCTGAAAAAGTCAGTAACCCAGAAATGTCAATGGACACAGATCAAAATAGGTAGATGATGGATAGATTGATGAGTAGCTGTCCTCTCAAGCCAAAAGACTAGGAAAGGAGCAGCATACTAACACAGAAAACCTTTCAATAATGACCGTACCAGCCTGGCCTAACACCACGCAATAAATTCTGGCTTCATTCTGACCCATGCCAACCCAGCCTGAGTGAAGAGCCAAATTTCCACTTTTGTCAGGTGGCGGCAAGGTGTTTGGTCTTCGCATTGGGGTGATCTCAGAGAAGGCTGAGTGAGGAGTCTGCACTTCTTCCAGCTAGCAATAATGAAATACCCTTCCACACCCCACTGGATTAATGTCAGAGCAGTCCCAGTGGAAAGTCGGGACATTCTTACAACCCCGCAGTTGCAAGGCCACAGTCTTGGCAATGTTAGTAGAGGCCACTCCTGCTCCACCCAGTCAGGGCGATACAAGTGGTGGCCTAGAGGAAAAGCTCGCACTCGACCCAGCATTCACAAGACTCCCCACCTTAGGTATCAAGAGGGAGTCCAGACCTCCATTCGCATCTGGCAGAAGTGGCACGAAATCCCTTCTTCCCCTGATGAAGTGTCATCAAAAGAAGCCAGTTGAAATACAAGGCTCTTAAAAGATACAGGGTCTCATAACATGATACCCCAAATGTCCCAGGGTCAGTAACAAAATCTCTTGTCAGAACAAGAACTAGGAAGTTCTCAAACTGAATGAAGAAAGGTCAAAAATAAATGTGACAGAGACTTTAGAATCATCTTAAAAGGATTTTAAAGCAGCCACCATAAAAATATTTTAACAAGGAATTACAAGCATGCTTATTAGAAATGGAAAAATAGAAAGCCTTGACAATGATATAGAACATCTCTGAACTGAAATTGGAGACATTAAAATAACAACAACAACAACACATGGAAAATTTTAAATTTAAAAATATAATAACAATGTCAGAGGACAAGGTGGTTGGAGGGGTGGGCAAAATGGGTGAAGGGGAGAGGCAGGTACAGGCTTCCAGTTTGGGAATGAATAAGTCATGGGGATGAAAGGTATGGCAGAGGGAATATAGCAATAGTACTGTAATAGTGTTGCATGAGACAAGTAGTGGCTACACCTGCAGTGAGCTCAGCATAACATACAGAGTTGGCCAATCACTCGGTTATATACCTGAAACTAATGCAACATTGTGTGTCAACTATACTTCAATGAGAAAAAAAAAAAAATTCGGTAGGAAAAAATACAATACCAAAAACAAAAAAACAAAAACAAAACAAACAAACAAACAAAAAAAACCATGCAACTACAACCTGACATTGTATTTCTGGACATTTTTCTCAGAACTATGAGGTTTATACAGGAGACTCGTGCATAAATGTGTATACAAATATTTATAACAGCTTTATGTGTAATAGCCAAAGGCTGGAAAAAGACTCCAGGTCTTCTTCAATCGCTAGGTAGTTAAACAAGCTGATCCATTCCTACCATGTAGTAGTGCTCAGCAGTGAAAATGAATGAACTATTGATACATAGAACAACCTGGATGAACCCAGAAATAATTATGCTGAGTAAAAAAAAAAAAAAATCGAATCCCCAAAGGTTACATATTGCACGATTCCATTTATATAACACTTTTGAGAAGACAAAATTTTATGAGGCATGATGATCTAATGGTTAAATGAAGTTCTTTCAAGAAAAAGGAAACACGTTGTTTATGGGATCCCCATAGACAAATCGGCTCCAAGTGGTTTACCTTTAAGTTCAGACACCTCAGACAGTTGCCATTCCTCCAGGTGTGACTATCCAAGAGGGAAATGGATAGAACGCTGGAGACGTAATAATGCTCGTTGCTGGTTCTCTCCTCAATCTGGGGCTGAAATGCTTGGGTGGCATGGATGGGTTAGGCAGAGTAAATGAGTCATGGGCGCTTGCCCTCTTGATTAGCCACTGCAAATGTCTCAGAGGAAAATTCCCTTCCCTCCCTCTTAACCAAAATTACAGATACTGTGTATACCGAACCGAAATTACAGAAAACTATTCCCATCCCAGCAGAAGTGAAACAAGACCAAGTACTCTCTTTTTGGAAAACAGTTCTAGGAAGACTTGCCTTTCCCACAGTGCAGCTAGATGGGCTCAGTACACAGTTTTCTAGGCTTCTACTATATGCCAGACAGGATCTTATTTTTCCGCTCCATCTATTAAAACATCCATTTCACTTTGATGAAAGAAATAATTTTTAAAAATTAAAAAAAAAAAGAAACTTGGGGACATCAGGAGGAAAGAAAGAAAAGCATATGCAAATATATGGATAAACAGAAACTCCCATGAAGCTTGGTGTCCCAGAATTATAGAAATGGGATCAATTAGAGGTGGTCACAGGTTAAGGATGGGGCGATGGTTGAAAGTGAGTGTGTCTATAAAAAGGAAAGATGGAAAGTGCAAGGATTCTTGTGATGGAAATCTCTTGTACTTGACTGTATCAATGTCAATATCCTATTTTTAATATTGTGTGTGATTTTGCAAGCAATTAGCATTAGGGTAACTAGATAAAGTTTTCATGGAATCTCTTTATTTCTTACAACAGTATAAAATCTACAAATATCTCAAAATTAATGTTTTTTTAAAGATTTATTTATTTAATTTATTCGAGAGAGAGAGAGAGAGAGAGAGAGAGTTCAAGCAGCAGGAAGGGCAGAGGGAGACCAAAAGGGAAAGAGAATCGCCAGCAGACTCCCCACTGAGCTCAGAGCCCAAGTTGAGAAGATCCTACCATCCTGAGATCATGACCCCAGCCAAAATCAAGAGTCAGCTACCCAACTCAGCCACCAGGCATCCCTCAAAATTAATGTTTAGTTTCAAAATTTAATATTGTGATCACAAAATGAGTAAATCCTATAGGCAAAAGTACTTAGTTGGTACTTCCTTTATAAGAGCTTCTGTTTCCCAAACTATTCTGTGTAATAACAGTACTTCCAAATGTTATATGTTTTGATTTTACACTAGATGGAATTAATTAAACATTCATGTTAAATGAGCACGTTTCAGGAAATTGGAAAAATTTCCACCATTATCAAACCTCACTGGGCTAACTCCAGCCCAGCAAGACTATTTGAATAGAACATTTCAAGGATCCAGAGCTTATGCTCTTATGCTCATATCTATGTATCTATCTATCTATATCTGAGCATACGCACACACACACACACACACATATATATATTTTTTAATATGTAAAAAATTTGATGACCCCTCTAATTTTTTTCTTGGCTGATATTAACTGATTCTACGGTTATTCTGTTTTCAAGGTAAGTTCTTTCCTATCTACTGATTCTTCTTAAGATATCACTAAAGCAGGGTATATCTTTTCACTTTCCTACGTAGCCCATTGGACAGAGCCTAGTGTCCTGGTCCCAAACTAAATGCTAGAAAATTTTCTCAAGTGCCCAAGAATTAAAAGAAAATTGGATACACTCAGTTCTAGTTATCCCTATCTCATTGAATTTTATAAATTAGTACTCTTTTTTTTTTTGAATGGCAAGAGAGACAGAGCTGGACCTGGAAATGCTTCACTTAAGTTCATCCTCAGTCATTTGTAGAAACTGCTTCCCTCCTCTTTGGTCATCAGCACAGGTGAAAATGACTGCATCCCTGGGAAGGACTAGATTCTCTTACACAGAGGCACAGCAGGGCAGTGGAAAGAACACAGGAGCTGGATCAGAAGAACTTTCTATAATCCCAGCTCCTTGTATTATATGATCTCCATGAGGCTGAGCAAAACACTTAGTTCTTTCAGCTTCAATTTCAATATCTGCTTACTGGGGTAGTTTGGAGAATACTAAAACAATGCTTTATAATATGAGTAAAATGCCCACAATTCAAGGATAGTGTCTGTTTCACTTATTGCTCTAATCCCAGCAGACTTCCTGACACTCAAGTCCTCAGAAGTTTTGTTGTTTGAATAAGAGAATGGCCTGTTATAACTTCAGGCCACTGAGAGAAAAGTTCTAGTCTGAGGAAGGTGGAATTATAAGCAAATATGTTCGGTTTGTTGTTGAAAGAAAGCATGGGTTGTGCCTCCTTGAGCTGAGGGAAATGTTCTCTGGGCAGCATCTCCAGAAAGAGAACATTCATTTGGTCTTGTGGTTTATTTCACTTGCCCAGGAAATCCTGAGGCAGGGTCCTCACCACTTCTCCCAGGTTTCACTTCCATTGCACTTCTGACCATACCTCCATGTGGAATCTGAGGCACAAGGAAGTCTCACCTGGTAATTATAGACTGAGCATGGGGGATCATATACCTCAGATAATGAGCACAAGATTTGGGTAACTTCCCAATTACTTAAATCAGACCGCTTATATTTTTTTCTTCCCTCATTGCTGCAAACCAGACTAAAACACACAACGTTCTTCCCTGCCTCAGTTAGTTGAGTACAGGAAGAACAAAGACATTTGGGGCTAATTTCCTAGTCCTCCAGGATCTCAGCCAGCCTAGAACGACTACCATTGAATGTTGACTATAACGATGTATCATGAACATGATCACAGGGGATCTCAAAGATACCATAGAAGCATATAACGTGACAAACTGTCCTTGTTGTGGGGTTCAGAGGATAGGAGAGATTCCATCAGCAGAGTAAATGGACCAAATGTTGTTGATCCTTTAAGAGACTAGAGAAAGGGCTCTGGAGTTCAGGTGCCCCTTCAGATGACAACATTTGTATCTTTGGGGTAAATATCTAGTAGTGACATCAGAGGAAGAAAATTATCAAATGATTTCACTCATATGTGGAATTTAAGAAATAAAACAGAGCAGCCTTGACAATCTGTGAATCCCCTTGGGGGCATTCTCCCCTTTCCTTGAAAGATAAACCATATTCACAGCCACATAGCTCATAGCATCCCATCTATAGACGCTCAGAAGTCTGACTGCTTTCCTTCCCGTTGTCTGCTCTGTGTCCTGTGAAGTCCCAGCTGGCAGTGTTTCTGCTTATATAACCCCAACTGTGTTCTAGGCTTCTGCTGAGATGGCTGATCAGATCTCATAATCTCTATCAAATGGTAGTCCAGAGCAAACTTGGTGCCCTCTCCAGAATATGATTTCTCCTTTCTTGCCATAAGGATAGGCTGGGATTTTTCCAAATCTTCACATTCTAGTTCCTTTTTACTTAACAGTTCCTTCTTCCATTTCTCTCTCTCCTCTGGCATCTTACTAGATGCATAGAGGAGAGACTGGCCCCACTTTCATCATTTTGCTTAGAAATAGCCTTAGCTAAATAAATATCCAAGTACTTTGCTCACAATGTCTACCATGTCACAATGTCTACCATGTCACAATGTCTACCATGTCACAATGTCTACCAATGTCACAATGTCTACCTTTTGCAAAACAGAACACAGTTCAGCCAGGTTCTTTGCTATTTTAGAACACCATCATCTTTTCTCCAGTATCCAATAACACGTTCCTCATTTCTATCTGGGATCTCACCGAGGGCAGCTTGAAGGGCCATATTTCTGCCAATGGTCTCTTCCAGGAGACCTAGGATTTTCTGGCAGGCACCTCAAAACTCTTCTGACTTCCACCTATACCAGTTCCAAAGCCACTTCACATTTGTAGGTATTTGTTATAATAGCACTCCACTTCCCAGTAGCAAAATCTGTACTCATTTTCTAGGGCTGCCATAACAGAGGACCCCAGGTTGGCTGATTTAAACAGTACTGATTTTATGTTCTCTGTTCTGGAGTCTGGAAGTCAGAGATGAGGGTACAATACCAGCGGCTGTCACAAATGTCACGTATGTTGAGATCTCATTACTGTGGAAACAGGACTACTGACAATTCCCACCCCTTCTGGCACCCTCTATGTCATAACCATCTCAAGACTGCCTACAATACAAGAATAGCCCAAAAGCATTCATGATGCCCTCTGAGGAAAATTGGAAGGAAGACTTCAAAGATAACACACATCATGAAGATTATCTCAAGTCCTCTTGGTTCTCAGGGAAAGAAGTGTTGCTTCCAGTCAGCAGATGTGATGCCCTCTTCCAGTTCTTTCTGGGGAGAACCAGAACCAGTAAATAAGGAGGGTGTCACTATGGGGTGGGATGCCAAAGGAGGCTGGGAATTCACCATCAAAGGTTTTTGGTCCACAAACCCTCAAAGAAGAGTTGGCTTTCCTGTAGCTCAATTAAGCTCTCTATTGTAAATGTCTCCCCAAAAGGATCAAGAGGTTAAACTCAGGAGGGGGCTTACTGACTTTCAGAAAAGTATGTATGTGGGTCATTCAGTGAATGATCTTTGCACAAGCAGGATGCTTCTTAATAAGAAGAATCCCTCGGCCTGCACTCTGGCTGAGAGGTTTTGGTCTCAGCCCATTGCTGCCTTTCTCTTTCATTAGGGGGACTGTTTCTTTCTGGCTCAGGTCCAGTGCCAGAAGAGCCATTGATCAGCGATGAGAGAAGGTCTTTGAGAGGCAGCCAAGGGCCAAGCAGAGGTTTTTCATGGCTGATTTGGTTTTGAAGTACAGTTTATGAAGGAAGTAAAATAAAAACAAAAATAAAAAAGCATGCTTCTACCTGGTCTTCCTTTTAGTCTGTGAGTGAGTAATTAAGCAAAAGGAAAAGAGCAATTATACACTTAACAAAAAATACATATTTAGAAAGAATGTCATGTTTCTAACAGAATTACTTATTGTACATATTGGCTCCTCCCTCTCTCTCTAGCCTTAATCATGCTATGCTCTATCTTGAAACTTCATATCCAATGATATAAAGCTATTTGCATTTTCCTGGGTAAGCTATGTTACTTAATACCTCTGTGTAATACCTTGGCACAGACTTTTTTTCCCGAATTAACTACCTTTCCTGCTCTCCACTCAATCTTATCTTAGCTATGAAGGTTTTCCTTATTTCCCTTTGCAAAGCAAGACTAACAGCTTATTCCTTGTGCACTGTATAATTCTTCTACATCAGAATCATCCTTGCTTCTTGAGTTGGGTCTATATGCCCTGTAGGTTTATGAAGGTCCTGAGAATCCATATGGGAAACTTGGCGCATTTTTGTTGTTGTTGTTCACTAATTACACTTGACAATTAAAAAAAAAAAGATTTTATTTATTTATTTGAGAGAGAGAGAGAGAAAGAAAAGAAGAAGGGGATGGGTAGAGGGACAAGCAGATTCCCTGATGAGCAGGTAGCTGACATGGGGCTCAATCCCAGGACCCTGAGATCATGAGCTGAAGTGAAGTCAGACACTTAATGACTGAGTCACCCAGGTGCCCCTACACTTGAAGATTTTAAGAGAGAGAGAGAGAGAGAGAGGAAACCCTATAAGTTAAAAAAGGTAATCATTGTGTAGAATTTTAAATTTTTTCTTAAAATATCAAACAAGTGTCCCTGAAAAATATTTACTCTTCTGACATCTGATTGTGAATCGTGGCTTCAGATTCTTTGATGTAGATAATCTTCGTCTTCAATTTTGGTGGAAACTTCTGTGATTTCACACCTCATCCTAGATTGTATCCATTAGTTTCCATGTATGTGTTACTGAAAATGCTAAGGAATGCATTTAGTAAAGGCAGCAGTGTTATTCTTCATTGTGTCCTCAGCATTTTGCATACTGAACAGTACCTAGTGTCTTTCAAATTAAACCAAAGTGAAGCAGATGGGATTTCATCATGCATAGTAAAAAATAATGACATTAGATAACTTAGTTAATAAACCTGTTCTGTGAAGTGCTAAATATGGACGCAGCTTAAGAATAAGAACAGACAAAACCAGTTTATACAACAGTCAGTCACAGAGAAATCTCCATTAATCAATACTTCATTGACACTGATCTTCATAATGTAGACCTCAGAATAACTTGTGAAGCATTAATAGAGATCAGATTTGATTAAATCACATTCATAAACTTTCAGGACTAAATGTGGACTTAGAAATCACCTGGTCCAGGGATGGTAAATGTGCATATGTGGGTAGTCACTCTTCATTTTCCAACAGGCTGGCAGACATCATCAATCAATCATAAGACTTCTTTTCACTGAGCCTGGCTACAGAGGCAAAGCACTTCTTAACCCATTATTACAGGCAGGCATGACAAATCAGTATGATCTTGCAAAGAAGAAGAAATCTATCTTTAATTAAATACAATACTACATCCAAAGAATGGGTGGGCCGGGGATGCGGGGAAAATGTGGGGGAAATCCTAGTGGCAGATACCATACTGTTCTCTTTGTTCCAAAACTAAAACAACATTATTTTCTTGGCTTCATTAGGAGGTTTAATTCTCTTCCATGAGGTACCTTGGCCCTTATAAAATGCCTTCAGGAGACTTCTGTTCCATCGATGAACCAGGCATGATCAGATGTGAATTATCAAATGTAGGCACGGAGTAGTTTAAAGCTGGAATCTTTGACCATAGAGATATACGCAAGGTATGGCTGGGGTGAAGAGATGAAAAAATGAAGTAAATCAACTTTATTCGAGGAGGAGGGAAAGGTGAAACAGAAATGATGGCAATGAAGAAGTAGTACTTCTGTCAGATCTCAAAGGATGAGTAAAACTCATGGAGGCAATTAGAAATGAAAGCCATTCCAGCCAGAGGAAAACACAGAGGCATGAAGCGAAGACCACAATCACTCTAAAAGCCATCAATATTGTCATGGCAAACATGCCAGGGGAGATACGCTAAGAAAAGGGTTTTTTAATACTCATGATTGAAAGAAAGGAAAGAAGGAGAGACAGGAAGGGGAGAGAGAGAGAAGAAGGAGTAGAAGAAGACAATCATCAGAGGCATTACCATCAAGCACACCTGTGAGTGTGGCATTCACATCTTTCTCTGGACTCAGATCCAGAAAGAACTGTGTTTATCTGAGGTTGACCAGTTGAAAACTGGTGGGGCTGGGGTTCCACAGAAGGCCTTTGATTTCAAAGCCCATGCTCATTTTCTGTTGCCACTCAGCACAACTGAGATCAGTGGGCATCTTCTGAAGCAAGATTACTAGTTTGATCAGGACTTGGCTGTTATTGATTTTGGCGAGTTCTGATATTTGCTCATGAATCAGCCCTATTCCTTTGTGCTTAAATATCAACAGTTTAAACAAGATAGTTGCCCCTTCATTTTAGATTTCTTTCTCCTGCTCCCAGAGCACTTGAAAGGGCTCATAGAGGAATACACAACTCAACAGATACTTACTGAAACCCTCTGACTCTAAGTAGGCTTATGATCTTACCAAGTCACATACAACTTGTTTTTCAAGTTTTTCATTTATCAAAATATATTTAAGGAGAGTCAGTGTTGAATAAGTAATAGCATGTGCAAAGTGATAGAAAGATCTGGGTTTGAATCCTTTCATTAATGAAAGGATTCACAGAAGTCAAATAATTTGTACTTCTGGAACAGTTTGATTAAAGGCAGTGGATACCAAGTAGGAGGAGGATGCTCATTGAAAGGGGTCTGGCGATTTCAGATCCAGCCTTCTTTGTCCTTCTACACTGGGTCACATTGGAACATCTTTGTCTCCAGGTTTAGAACTACTACTGGCTTGTATCTCAAGTACCTCGTAATAAGAATCCAAAGTTGGGGTGCCTGGGTGGCTCAGTGGGTTAAATAAAGCCTCTGCCTTCGGCTCAGGTCATGATCCCAGGGTCCTGAGATCGAGCCCCGCATCAGGCTTTCTGTTCGGCAGGAGCCTTCTTCACCACCCCCTCTCTGCCTACTTGTGATCTCTGTCTGTCAAATAAATAAATAAAGCCTTTAAAAAAAAAAAAAAAAGATCTGGGCTTGAATCCCCACACTGTGACTTTCCACTTACATGATCTTTACTATGTTAATTAATTGCCCTGACAGTCAAGTTTCTCATTTATAAAGTGAGGACAATCATATATTCGCACAGCTGTGTTATGAAAATTAAATATGTGTAATGTTCCAACCTCAGTATCTAAAGGATCTTTATAAGTAGAAGGTCCCTTTACTTTTCATCTTCAGTGAACTGCCTATGAAGGAAAGATGGTCCCCACGCTTATAGACCTCAGTCATGAAGCAGATATGAGACTGGGCAGCTTTGGAGAATTTCCCAGGATTGATGGGGTAGAAGTGGGAAACCCCCTGTACTGCATGTCTGAGTACAAAATCTTGATTCAGAAAAGTTGTGCAGGGCTTTTGGCTAATACGTTATTTCCATTATTTCTCTGCACCCCTCTTAAATTGCTCTGCCCATCCTACCAACTATGTAGGAGGCCTCTGCCAGTGCATACTTGGCTCTTTGCAGAGAAAGGGAAAGAAGGCAGAGTCTTTGATTGAAGGACAAATCTATGCCCCAACTTCAAAACCAGGCTGAGCTAGATGGATTCACAAATACCGTTATCAGATTGAAGACTGGCCAGGATCAAGGAAAAAAAGTTGACTGATACAAAATGGGCACTGATTAGTCAGAATTGGTGCCAACTGAAAACAACAAATAGGGTCATGCTACTTCAAACAGTTGGCCTCTTA
This sequence comes from Taxidea taxus jeffersonii, assembly GCA_003697995.1. Classification (NCBI taxonomy): domain Eukaryota; kingdom Metazoa; phylum Chordata; class Mammalia; order Carnivora; family Mustelidae; genus Taxidea; species Taxidea taxus. The sequence continues at coordinate 23,389 of RCUC01137695.1, forward strand.
GTCATGGCGGCAATAGAGATGTAGATTTGGAAAGGGTACTTTTGCTTTGGTTTGATACTGAACAGGAAAACAAGCTGTGGAAAGGATATTCAGATGAAGACTCCAGTAGGCTGATGCTCAGCTTCTAATATCATGATGCTTCCTCAGAGCTGTGCAGTGAGTTTGCCGTCAGGCAGTCCATGTTGTGAGTGAAGGCTTGCACATCAGCACACTGGGGACCTTCCATTCTCTCCCTTTCGGGGGAAGCAGCTTCAACTTTCAAAGATCCGCATGGTTGGCACAATAAGGAAACTTTACTTGCTTTGTGGTCATAGATTTCTGAAGAGTTTTCTTGCCTCACGAGGAATATTCAGCTGCCTGCTGGGATAGGCCTGACAAAGGCTTTCATAAGTGCCAGCTCAGCTGACTTGGTTTGTTCTGACTACAGTTTTGGCCCAGCTGGTGGCCTCTTTAGTCTGAAGCCTGAGTTGGATGTCCCAACTCAACCACTTGAAGGTGAACTTAGCTGCATAACTTATAGAGATGGACTCTACACAAGGACAAAATGTTCTTCCTAAAATTAACCCTGCCTCTCCCATTTAAAAGTCTTCAGTAGTTTCTCATTTTGGGATGGAGAGTAGGGTAGAAGATTAAAAACCTTAACTTGGCCTGTAGGATGGACAGAATCTAGGCCTTTGTGGCCCCTTTGGCCTGATTGCCCCGCCATCCTGCACACAAGCCACCTCTAGGCATTTTTAATTGCTCCTTTGCATGCACACACTCTCTGTTCAGAGAACACTTCTTCCTTCTTCCCTTATTTTCTCCAGTTCATTTTTAGGTATCAGGTTTCAAGCTTTTCTAGGAGGCTTTCCTGGTGTCCCTCATTTAGACTCTCTTGTATGTTTTGTTTTATTGTTGCTTTCAGTGTCTACTGCCTTGCTAAGAAAAGTGTAATACACATTGTACTCTACCAATATTTGTTTTTGCTTCAGAAGACGTCATCAAGGGGAAATGTGGCTTCTATTATGTTATTAACATAATTTTCTCCTAGCATGGGATGAAATTTAAAAATAAAAAGGTGGCATAGATTTCCCTTTTGAATATCATCTCTTTACATTTTCTGACTTGTCAAGAAAAAAGGATCTAAGAAAACTGATTGAGGACCTGACTGAAAAGTCTAGTACTTTTTCACTCTTTTGACTGAAGTGTTTACAATCTGTATGATTCATTTGGCATGGATAAATTCATCTTGTATTTCTTCCTGCATGTATTTATTTTTTGTTTTTTGACAACTTTACTGAGATATAATTTAAATGATATAAAATTCGCTCATTTAAAGTACACAATTTAATGTTTTTTAGTATATTTACATAGTTGTGTTAACCATCACCATAATCTAATTTTTAATATTTTCATCACTCTATCTAGTGAGGTTTTTGTTACAATTTTATTTGTTTATTTGACAGACAGAGATTACAAGTAGGCAAGAGAGGCAGGCAGGGAGAGAGGAGGAAACAGACTCCCTGCTGAGCAGAGAGCTTGATGTGGGGCTTGATCCCAGGACCCTGGGATCATGACCTGAGCCAAAAGCAGAGGCTTTAACCCACTGAGCCACCCAGGCACCCCAATTTTATATATATACATATATATATATGTATATATATACATATATATGATTGTGAAAATATATATTTCACAATCATATATCTTACAGAATACTGATTTCATTTGTAAATACCAATTTACTGATGTTTTTATTCAATTAATATTTGTTTCTTACATTAGACCAGAAGCAATAGAACAGAGACTGTTTCTGGGTTAACTTCATGTAACTAATACCATGGAGAGAACTTAGCATATAGTAGAAGCTTGATAAATATTAAAAGATTAGACTCATGAGCCTCAGTGTTATCGTCTGTAAAGGAGGGATATAAATAGATATTACATAAGGATGCTTTGAGAATCCAATAACATAATGCATGTGAGAACACCTTGTAAGCTGCAATGTCATGTAAATCTTAGCCATTGTTTAACATCTATTTTCAATTCAAGAAACAATCCAAGTCAGAGATAGATGAGTTTGGGAATATGAAAGCAAGCAACAGGATGCTCCTCCTCTCTCTTCCTCTTCCCAAGAATAAAGAATGATTACATTTCTTAAGAATCCTATTTGGACAAGTAAAATGAGCAGAAGTGATATGCACCACTCCCAAGCCTAGTCCTTAAAATCTCATGATCCTCTACTCACACTCTTTCCCTGTCCATATGGCCAAAGCAAAGATGTGAGGATGACAGTCATATGAAAAGAAGAATCCTGGATCCTTCTCTTTTAGGAAAACCTAGGAAAGCCATCTAACCTACAACAATCTCTGACACGAGCAAGAATTCCACTTTTTTGTATGCTAAATTGCTGAGATTTCAGGATGTCTGGTTATTTAACTTCATACAGAGATCAGTCTTTGAAGTGGAGTGCCACTATAACAAAGAATTAAAATAAGTTGGCATTGGTTAAGCATTAAGAGATAGGCATCAAGGAAGCTAACACAGAAGGCTTGGAAGGATAGCACTTCAGATGACACAGTTGTAAAAAAAAATGGTTTAACTCCTTCCTGTGGTTATTTGGGATACAGATTACATGCCTAGTCAACCAGCAGCTCCAATGGAAAAGCTTGGAAAGCAGAAACTTTGTAGTGTGTGTTGGCTACCAATGGCTGCTTTGGCAACATATTTTAAGATATGAACTATAAGAGAATTAGATACTTTACAGGTAGAAATAAAAGAGAAGAAAGTCCAGAAACTTAAGGTCTTGTCAGAGTTGGAAAAGTTAACAGATTCAAGACCCCCTGAAAGTAAGATAGGAGATTTTTAAATACTTTGAAATACACAGTCTCAGAAAAACTCCTCAGGTGGATGGTTGCTCAGGGTAATGATCAATCCTGATTCAATCAACCCAATTCAATCCCAATAGTCTCAGAGTAGCATTTTTGAAGAGAAAAAGGTGAGGGAGATGGAAAAGCAAAGAAATAAAGCAGGTCTGTCTCTGGAAAGATTTAGGTTGTGGTTATTGGACACAGAACTGACTGAGAAATAGAGATCAGAAGTTACTAAGCTGCTGAAAGAATTGTTTTGAAAAGAAATCACAAATTCATTGAAAATGTCTGTTGACTTCAATACTTGAGGCAAACTTTTAGGGGCAGCTGGGTGGCAAAGTCAGTTAAGGGACTGACTCTTCGTTTCACCTCCAGTTGTGACCTCAGGGTCTTAAGATCAAACCTCATGTTGGGCTTTACCTGCAGAGCAGAATCTGTTTGAGATTCTCTCTCAATCTTTTTGCCTCTCTTTGCCTCTCCCACTTGTATTCTCTCTCTCTCTCTCTCTCTCTCACTCACTCTAAAATAAATAAATAAATCTTAAAAACAAAACTTGGGGGGTAATCTTTGAGGACCTAGCCAGTCATAAGCAGGAGTCAAGTTTCAAAGCCCCTAAGAACGGTGTGCTCTCCAATGCCCATGTCAGATGTCCCCAAAGAGACTACTGAACAAAGAAAAGACCAACAAGCGTGGAGCCATAGACCATGGGATGCAAAGAACAAGGGAGTTCTTTCAACAGGGAGCAAAATCAGAGCCTAAAAGGGAACATTCTCCACCTACCCCATATTAGCAGGTTGATAGCCTCCCTAAAATCCATAAAACTTCATTCTGCCCTCTCATCCCATTCATGATACTGGACGTGAAAGACCGCCAAGTTTGGTGGAGTCAAGTGACAGTAGGAGCTTGAATCCCTAAGCTGCTACTTGGAGGAGAGGAATCCAACCCACATTGCACTGAATGTGAGGAGGAAACAAACTTTTGTTGTGTTCAATCGGTGAGATCGGGGATTGTGTATCAACTCTATGTAGAAATAATTAACCTGAATTATGCAGAAGAAAATGAATTCATATATGGTCCCACAATTAGGACAGTAGATAAGAATACTCAGAAGAGACACAAAAGACAAAACTTCTCCAGTTTCAAAGAAAATATTCAATTGAAATTGAGGTCAATACAGTGTCTGAAAGTGATTCTAGATGGCTTGATAAAGTAAGAAAGATGAAATTTAGCATCTTCACAGGCATTAAGTGCCAGGATAAGACTTAAGGTTTTTAAACTTTAAGTTACTTTCCCAGGCAGGATTTCTTGAGAAACCAGTGCCCTATAGGTTTCTTAAGATCTTTAATATGCTACTGTGTGTTGTCAACCCCCAACCCCAACCACCTGCTATTACCCACACTCCCACAGGCTCCTAGGGTCCTAGGATCCCAGGAAATTATATACAGAATTTCTTTTTTTTTCCTTTGGACAAGCAAAACAATTTTCTCAAGCATATGTACGTTTCCAAAATCTCGTATATACCAGCATTCCTTGTAAAACAGCATGGAAAATGCCTTTATAGGTCATAAAGTTGTTTCCATTGCCTCCATCATAGAGAAGGAAGATAAAGCTAAATGGGTGTAGGGAGAGTTAAGAGATAAAAAGCCTGGCATTCATTTTGTTTTCTCCTTCTCTGAGCACTGAACCTTATTAGTGGTGGAGAGCGTCAAGGCATGCACTAAGAGGAAATGCTCCCTCTTCCCTGAACTGCATCAGTTCCAGCTATGTGTGATGATCTAAAACAACAAATTCGAGCTTCCCAGCCTAAGTGGCAGTTTCCCCCAGATACAAGTGTAGTTAAGTACTGCACAGCTAGGAGACTCACGTCACCATGCCTATTCTTGAATTTTACCATTTTTAAAACCAAAACAGGTGTTTAAAATGATCACTTTTGCTCAAAGGCCTGGAATTGGGAGACAGGCTCTGTTTCTCTGCTTTTAAGAATCAATTGCTCAGAAGGGAAAAAAGTAACAGATTAAAATTTTATGCCATAATTTTACAATTGATCATTAGTGCCACAGAGGGCATAGTACAAAGTTATTTTCCAACCACTGGAAAAAAAGATGTCTTGAAAGAGGGTATTTTTAGCATAATAAGTGATCGTGCAGTTATATATAGATTTTGTTTCCCTTTCTTCCAACTGTGAATGTGATTGTGTTCATATGCTTGGGAAATTTGCATATAATGTGTGCTATTTGTATCTTAGCCAAATCACTTGAATTCAAGTTCAAACTACTCTCTGAAATGGGACTGAAGCCCACCGAGATAAATATACTTATCTTTCATTTCTTAAGGCTCACATCCAGGGGAATGTCTTCCCTTGTTCCTGAAGTTACCCATCTGGCAAATTTGCCAATAATTATCAAGTTCTCACTGCTCAGAGAGCCAGCAATTGGATGAAGCATCAAAAATTGTGGTCTGCAGTCTAGGAGCAGAGAAGACTGAACCAGAAAATTTTTTTTCTTGGCTTTTGTTTTTTGTTTTCATTTTTGTTTTTACTCTCTGCTATGCTCTAGGTTGAATTTGGATTAAGAAAAAAATCTCGTGAAAATTTGTAAAATGTCAACACTAGAAAAGGCCTTCATATCTTTTTTTCATGTAAATATAATTCACATACCATAACATTCCCATTTTTAATGTATACAATCTAGTTGTTTTTGGTATATTCACACAGTTGTACAACTGTCACCACTAACTAGAGAACATTTTTATCACCCAAAAAGTAAGTCTATACCCATGAGCAGTCACTTCTCATTCTCCCTTCTCTCCAGACCCTGGCAAGAACTAATCTATTTTCCATCTGCATGGATTTGCCTTTCTGGATTTGATATAAATGGTCATATATTATGTGTTCTTCTGTGTCTAACTTCTTTCAACAGCTTTGCTTTATGGGTAAAGTAGCTGAGTCCATGCGAGGAAAATAAATTGCCCAACCCACATGGATTTTTTTGGACCTATCCAGAACTAGAATCTGCCTTTGTGAGACCTCTATTTAAAAGAGTGCAGCTGAGCACTTGCTGGGAGCTCCAGTCTCAAGGGGGCTTTAAACCTCATTTAAAATGTAACCAAACAGAATTATGTTCATTCTAACCATTCTCTGAGAATGTTATACAAGGTTGAAAAAGGACTTTGGTAAGCTTCACAAGGTATAAGAGTATACCCTATAGCATGTTCAAATAACAGAAAAAAAGGTGTTTATACTGTTCTATAATAAATGTGGATTTGGTGAAGCACAGGCATTTTTGTTGCTAAGTGGGTATACAAGATTGGGGTTGAATCTCTCATAATAAACTGAACAGATGTGTAACAAATGTTTTTTTAAGGAATGTCAGAGTATTAGCCTGCTCAAGCTCTCTGAATCTCTACCCACCTTTCAAAGTCGGGCCCTAACTGTATACCAAGACCCCCTCAGTTGATATTTGTACAATATTGATTTGGACTTTGGTGAAACTCTGTTTCCCCTGGAAAAATCCCCCATAAACTCAAAGAATACAATGATCTTACCTTCTAGTTCCATGAAATTACCCCACCTTCATATTCATGCACTTCCATGCTTTTTTACTTCCCTCAGTTCTCTTTTTCCATCATAGTGAACAATATTCATCCTACTAAGCCTACACTGGGTTTCAAAGTGAACCTACTCAAACTGCCTGTCTTCCTAAATTCTTATGACACCAAGTTCATCCTCTGCTCCCAGTTCAGTAGACACCCAGGGCTCAGTGTATACATTTAGAACTCTGCAGCAGCACTCTGGGATGGATGCTCCTCTCTACTTATGATGGCTTTCCATTGACTTCATATTTTGCAGAGCTCCAGAACTCTAGTCTGCGTCCTTTCATCCAAATTCTAGAGACCTTGAGATTTCAGTCCTTCTACACCTCTAAATAAACCAAAGCACTTCTTAATAGCACATTATTTCCTAAATTTCCAAATGCTATACTCAGTTGCTACAAGATCGTGAAAATGGTGGCAGAGGGCAGCGCTTCGGAGGTGAATGTTTAGAATTTGTGGTCCAGGCTTGACTATTTTAGTAGCTATATGTCTATAACTAAGAGTCTTCACTTCTCTGGGTTTCAGTTTACTAATCTTTAAAATGGAGATAATAGTTTATGCCTTATAAAATAATTATTTTTTTAAGATTTTTCTTATTTATTTGACAGACAGAGATCACAAGTAAGCAGAGAGGCAGGCAGAGAGATAGAGGAGGAAGCAGGCTCCCTGCCAAACAAAGAGCCTGATGCGGGACTCAATCCCAGGACCCTGAGATCATGACCTGAGCCAAAGGCAGAGACTTAACCACCAGGTTAAGTGGTTTAGAGCCACCCAGGTGCCCTAAAGTAATTCTAAAGACTAAGTGATTTTATATATGTCAAGTACACAGGTAGGTACCTGTAACATAGACATTGTATAAAATAATAACTATTGTTTTATTTCCTCTGCATACAAGTAGCCTATATGCAACATTTATACAGAAATACAGGAGGTTGTTTGTTTGTTTGTTTTTCAGGACTTCTTAAAGTATGAACTAGGAGAAAAAGTACTCAACTGGGAAATAGGAAACTAGTAGAGTCTAGTTCTGGTCCTACAGATAAATTATTTTTGGCTACAATGCATTTTCTTATGGAGGTTAAACATTTTCCTGTATCTGTGTCTACAATACATACATTTTTGAATGCTGTCCTTACAGATAGTGGAATTATAAAAGTCTAAGTAATCACAGACGAATGATTAATTCGTGAGTAATTTTGTAATGAATGAGATGTCCATAAATGATTCTTCTCCCTACAGTTGATTAATTCTTTAGCTTGCTGCACATATTCATCTTCCTGAGTTGTCTTTGCTTTAAAAAGAAAGAAAACCACCCAACATGACAGCAAACGGTGATGGGAAACGATGGCTTACAAAAATCAGGATATTAGAAAAGCTGGCCAGATCAGGACTGTTTCAACCCACCTCCTGATTGCCCTACTTAAGTGTTTCTGGCTAGACTGCTCTCCATTAAGCAACACTTCCTCTAACAAGGTCATTTCACTCCAACCTACCCTCTAAGTAATATGACCTAGAAGCATGAACCGTCTTGCAGTCTACCTAGAAAATGCAGTGCATTATCCAGCACCCTTCTTTTTTTTTCCCAGGGACCCTGTGGTTATCTCACCTGCCATTAATAACTTACTCTGTCTCCCCTCTCTTGTGCCCAGAATGGGGGTTCTGAGAGAAGGCGCTGGGTTTTGTGCTCTTTAAATTGCTAATACTCAGCATTTAACCAGTGCATAAAACATTATTTGTTTTCTGTGAGTACACATGTTGGTACGTTAAGTCAAATGGCTCTTCTTCCCAGGTATGCATTGGTCATTTTTTTTAGATTTTGCCTCCTCTGCCTGGAATGACTCCCCTTTCCTGTACATTTAATGAGTTATCCTTTATGATCCAGCTCACATATTGCTTCCTTTGAAGTCTTATCCCTGAGCCTCTCAGACTATCCTTTCTCTGTGCCATGACAGTGTATTTTCTTTTTTTTATTTAAGCTTTTTTTATTTAAACATATAATGTAACCCCACCACCCTCTCCCAACCCCTCTCCCCCCCACCCCCCTCAGTTTGTTTTATGACATTAAGAGTCTCTTTTGTTTTGTCTCCCTCCCGATCCCATCTTGTTTCATTTTTTCTTTTCCTACCACCTTAACCCCCACCCCCATTGCATCTCCACTTCGTCATATCAGGGAGATCATGTGATAGTTGTCTTTCTCCAGTTGACTTATTTCGGAAAACCCAAAAGGCTCCACTCCAAAACTGCTAGAGCTTGTACAGGAATTCAGTAAAGTGTCAGGATATAAAATCAATGCACAGAAATCAGTTGCATTTCTTTATACCAACAGCAAGACAGAAGAAAGAGAAATTAAGGAGTCAATCCCATTTACAATTATACCCGAAACCATAAGATACCTAGGAATAAACCTAACCAAAGAGGCAAAGAATCTATACTCAGAGAACTATAAAGTACTCATGAAAGAAATTGAGGAAGACACAAAGAAATGGAAAAACGTTCCATGCTCATGGATTGGAAGAATAAATATTGTGAAAATGTCTATGCTACCTGAAGCTATCTACACATTTAATGCAATGCCTATCAAAATTCCATCCAATTTTTTCCAAGACAGTGTATTTTCTTATAGAAGTCAAAGGTATCTACTATGGCCTTATCTATATTCTTTGAAATAAACTTACTGAATTGTTAATTTGTTAAGTTTTTATTTATTTATAAGTCTTACTTATTCATAGGATGAGAGCTGTTTTATGAAGATGAAAGTACCTCCTTACTCAGTCTTCCCAGAATCTAGCACAAACCTGGTACATAACAAGCACTCCATAGTGTTTGTTGACTGTGACTATGGTAAATTGATTTAAACTGCATTGAGTTAATGTTTATAATGGAAATTAATCTTACTTTGAAAGTTTTGTCACATAATTGGTTTGTTCATGTGAAATGGATTACAGGGGTGCCTGGGTGGCCCAGTGGGTTAAAGCCTCTCTGCCTTTGGCTCAGGTCATGATCCCAGAGTCCTGGGATCGAGCCCCGCATCGGGCTCTCTGCCCAGTGGAGAGCCTGCTGCCCTATCTCTCTCCATCTGCCTCTCTGCCTACTTCTGATCTCTGCCTGCCAAATAAATACAATCTTAAAAGAAAAAAAAAAAGAAATGGATTACAAACATTTACTTTAGGTGACTTTATAAACAATTTTTATCCTTTTGACAGAATTTAAGAAAATTTTGTTAGGACTTTTTTCCTCCTGGTGTTTCCTATCTTTCTGTACAACTAGAGACATTCATTTGTCCCCAGAAAGATTAGGATAGTAGAAGAGAGAAGGAGTCATAGCCAATATCCAACTTTCGGCTTTCAAATAGGATGTAAAGCTCAAAGGAAGACAAAAATTAGGCAAGCCAGTTTTGTTGTGTGACAAAAGAGATTTCTGAATTATTTCATTTGGTGTAGCAAAAGTAAGTCTTAGAGGTTTGAACATAAAGTGTTTTTATAAGCTATGGGTAGTGGGAACTCACAATGTGGCCAAGGATGCTTCTTGACAGAAGAGAAAATTCCTTTACTAGGAAATTTGAGCTCCAACTCCACAGAGTATTTGTGCAAATAAGAGTAAGATAACAGAACAACAAAGAGTCTGTTTTAGGTGAGAAGGAAATGACAAATTTAAGCGCCAAGTTCCCTCTGTCATTTCCTTCTGTCTTCAATAGAAATGTGGGCCCAGAACAAGACAGAATCTGATATAGAGAGTGAAGTTGCTTACTGATTACGTTTTGTGTCATGTGTGAACATGGGCTTAACTGCACATTGTTTGGGCTAACACAACAATTTTCACAAAGGAAGGATCTCCAAGATCAGGTGGGAGGTCTCCACAGCACTAGTGTCTGGCCTTTGTGTGCCAACCATAGTTATGCCATCCAAAAGACTTCAGAAAGGACCCAGGAGTACCTCAGCAGGCCAGAGGTAAAAGGTCAAGAATATAAACTCTTATAGATGAATTCTGACTGATGAAACACTACAGCATGCATTAAGACCTATACAGAACTGACATTAAAGTCTGGGTGAGGAATTCTTGTGGTTGGAAGGCAGTTCTCCCCAAAAGGGGTGTTAATAAATGTTGGACTCCTGACTATTTATGGCCTCTCTTTTTATCATTTTTTCTCCAGTATCTTAAGGAAATCAAGGTAATTAAATAAGTATACTCTCCAGAACCTGGAAAACAGGAGTGTGCTAGTTAATTGAGTGTTTGGGTTAACATATATCAACTATAATAGTTATTGGTTATCCAAGAATTAGAAACACCATGTATTAGAGTAATCTAGAGAGACAGAACCAATAAAAAGATTTATCATAAAGAATTGCCTCACACAAGGATGAAAACTAAGAAGTCCCACAATCAGCTATTGGCAAGCCAGAGACCCAGGGAAACCAATGGTGTAGCTCCAGTCCAAGTCTGGAGGCTTGAGAACCAGGAAAAGCAATGGTGAAAGTTCCAGTCTGAGGGCAGGAGAAGATGCATGTTTCATCTCAACAGTCACACAGAAAGAGAGTTCTTCCTTCTTACAAGCCTTCTGGTTTTATTCAGGCACTCAAAAGTCTGAGGCCCACCTACATAAATCTTTACTCAGTCTTAACTCTGCTTTATTCAGTGTACCAATTCAAATGTGAATCTCTTCCAAAAACAGAAACACAGACACATCCAGATATAGGCACCCTGTGGCCCAGTCAAGCTGATATATAACATTAATCATCACATGCTCTGTGCCAATTCTTTGAAAATGTTAACCTTATGGACTTACATATGGGAAAGGATCACTACTCTGTCTGCCTCCAAGTTGTTCTCAGGTCTACTCCTTTACTGTAAATAGAGCAGTGCTTGGAAGGGAATGTTCTTCTCCAACATCACCAATAGATTAATTTACTGACAGCTCTCAGCTTCTTGTTGCCAGTGAGGCTCAGAGTCTGTAGGATTTCCTTGCTGTCGCCCTATGCCATGAGTACGTGAAGCATCACCTCTCTATGCCCACTCAACACTCATTTTTTTTTTTTTTAATCCCTTTGCTGCCTTTCCATGTGAGAGTAGAAGGTCCTCCTCCCAGCACCATTCCCAAGAATGGTCCTTTTTCTCTCAGATAAAGATGCAACTTTGAATCAGAAAAGCAGGCAAGGCTTAGAGCCATAGACCCAAATCAGTTTTGTTTCTGCCATTTACTTTGAGCAAAATCCTTCTCATCATTTTTCTCATCTGAAATATTAAGAGAAGTCCACATAATCTCTAAAGTTTCCTACATACTCTGAAAAACAATTAAGTAAGTGCCATAATTTTTGTGGTTGTTTCAGGGGGAAAAATTAGCATACCTATGGTGATACTAGATGAAGACTAGGAAAGGAATAGATAGGATGCAGTGCTTCCCACTGAGTATCTCAGCATCTAGAAGAGAAGATGGGTATTTCAGCCATTAACCACAATATCCTGTGATGAATGCTAATTAAAGGATATATTTGATCTAACTCGTTCACACCATCTTATTATCAAAACCAAGTGACTGAAAAATAAGCACTCAAGTTACAAAGCTCCTTTAAGGACACAGACAACTGGTTCCCCTCCAGATGAGACCCATGACCTCTGCTCTAGGGCATTATCACAAGGTTCTAACTCACAGCACTACACAACATTCTTTCAAAAACTGCACAAGAAAGAAGAAAGGAAGAAAAGCTAGATTTACAAGGAAGGAAAAAGGGCCTCAAGGCCAAAGGCCAGGAATTAATGTTTTTGTATTCCTATTACTAACACAGAGTCTGATGTATTATAGGCACTCATGTACATGTTCATTCCTTCACTTACTTGTTCAGCCAGTACATGTGCCAAATATGATGTTGAGTTCTGGGACACAATGGTGAGTAAAACATGCAAGGTCCAAACTTTCCTCAATGGGTCTATAGAAAAATGAGGGAATGTGGACAGTAACTAGTAAACAAGCAGATAATCTAATACTTTTTTAAAGATTTTATTTATTTGACAGACAGATAGAACACAAGTAGGCAGAGTGGCAGGCAGAGGGAGAGGGAGAAACAGACTCTCTGCTGAGCAGGTAGCCCAACGTGGGGCTCCATCCCAGGACCCTGGGATCATGACCTGAGCTGAAGGCATCCACTTAACCGACTGAGCCACCCAGATGCCCCGAATCTAATATTTTGATAAGTCTTATGAAATAAATGGTGATGTGATAAAGAATATGAGGAGGTATGTTGCTTGTGATAGGGTGGCTAGGACAACCTCTCTGTGAGCTCTGAAGAGAGAATAATGTAAAAATATGGGGGAGAAATTCCTTGGTGCCTCAGGAGTAAGGAGACTGGACTGCCAAAATCTTATCTGCTGAAGGTAGGGGACAGTGCAACAGGTGTTTGTAGGGGTGGATAGATGAAGCATGATTTCTGTTAACATGGCTGTGGGGGGTGAGGCAAGGGAGGTATTAAGGATGATGCCTAAATTTGGTTAAAATGAACTGAAAGGAAGAAGGGAAGGAGAGAAAGAAGGGATGGAGGGAGGGCGGGAAGGAAGGAAGGAGGGAGAAGGGAGAGAAGAGGGAAGGAAAGGAATGGAGGAGAAATGATTGGTTCATTTGTTGAATGGTGGCCTATATTTCTGCATCAGATGCTGAAAAGGTGCAAATTTTTCTGGAATCTGCAGCCTAAAATGTTACACTGAATCTGATGATGGTCAAAGTAGAGCAGAAGAGAATACTCAGTATATGTGCTGCCGAAGCGAGCACGAGAATACTCAGTTAGGATATAGGCTATAGAAGAAGTGACAAAGCTTTCTGATAGTGATAGACTTCTGGAAAATTTGGGCAATTAACCATTCCCTGTCTGTGATTCCATAGATACAGAAGGGAAGGTTTATCTTGAAAGATGTTTAAGATCCAAGGGATGTCCAGATGGAGAAGCACATTCCAGATAGGGAGAGCAGCGTGTACTAATCAATGGAGATGTGAACAGCATGGTACATGCATGCCAAGTCTCCAAGCAGTTGAGCAGAAGTAGAGGGAAGAGTAAAAGAAACGTGTTGAGAGATGTGACTGGAACATCAGGGTGTCACATCAAGCAGTGTTTTAAAGGCTGAAAAGAGTCTACCATTAGCCAATTGTTCTGAAGTTCCAACTCTGCTGATCTGTTTCTCCAACAAGTCAAACTCCTTCTTGCCTCAGGGGCTTGGCAATCTTTCACCCCTCTACTATCTCCATCATATGTTCACGTGGCTGTGTCCTTCCCACCAACCATCAATTAAATCTCAGCTCAAATACCACCTTCTCAGAAAGGACATCCTTTGTAGTTCAAACTGTAATTGATATTCTTGTTTTTTCCCTAACACTGAGTTTTTATCTCCTTAGTGTTTTCTACTATGTGGCATCATCTTAGTGACATATGTGTGTATTTATTTATCTTTGACTGCCTCCACTGGGGTAACAGTTCCATGAGAGATGGAACTTCTTTTTTCTATTTTGTTTTCTAATGTATTTTTAGCACCTTTCAGAATAATGGGTGTTTATTACATATTTGTGGAATGAATGAATGAGAAAACATTGATTAGGAAAACATATGGTCCAACTTGGCCTTTGGAATATAATTTTGGGGACAGGGTGGAAGGATTGCATCCTTCTGAAATATAACGTTCCAAAGTAAGCATGTGACATAAAAACATGTCCCATTAAAATTATGTTGAAAATGGATGAGGAAGGTTCAGGCCCACTTTGAAGACTGATACTCATCATGCTGAGACAGTAGACCCAGTTTTCCTAGCTTCATTTTTATTTTTTATTCCAATAAAGGACATGTCCCTCTTTTTGCACTTGACACCCTCTTCTGCAGTTTGCAAGATTATTCTAGACATTATTACATTTAATTGAGTAGTGGGGAAGCTACCCTAAACTATTCAATTTTTTTTTCCCTTAGGAAGGATGAATTTTGCTGAATTTGTGGGAGCTTAATACTCCCATGATAAGATACCACTTTTTGAAAGATAGGAGGGAAAGTCTAAGTTTGGAGGCTGGGAAACCATTTACAACTGCTATTTAGGTGCCTTAGAAATGAGAAAAAAATCAGGGAAAAAACCTCTTTAATCTCTTTCAATCCTCTAACACCCAATTTTATGTATTTGAGATGTTTTGCAGTGAAGTGAAACTTGTTTTGACTGGGTTTAGGCTCATCCGAGTCCCAGCATGAATATTGTAGAAGCCTCACAGTTAAGACCAACATGGCCTCCAGTGAATGTACTATTTTTTCTGTAATTAGGCTCCACATCCAGCATGCATCCCAATGGAGGGCTCAAGCTGACTACCCTGAGATCAAAACCTGAGCCAAGATCAAGAGTCAGACACTTAACTGACTGAACCCCCCATGCGCCCCATAGTGATCCCACTTTATAACTCCTTTGTCCTACCCCTGTGCACCCCAATAAAATACACAGTTCTTAGAGGCAACATTCACAAAGGTTAATGAGGAATCCACAGTTGTCTTATGAAAGTTAATATAATCCATCGAAATACCAGTTTCAAGTAGTAGCCCCTCCTTCTCTCCCATAAATGTCATTAGATTTAGTCTTTCCTTCTAAGCAGCTAGGAAAGGTAGACATGTTAGATCTCCATTCCAAGTACTTAACCAAACATTGTGTAGCTTGGAGTATGAGGAATATTTCGATGCTAGAGGATGGTTAGCGTCTAAAAGATTTGACCATTGCTGAAAATAGTCTTTCAGGAGCTGCATGTCTAGTACTTCCATTGGCCTTTTACCAACAACCCCTCTCTCACTATACAACTGCCAAACCTCCATTCCTTATTAGCATGAAATTGTGCTGGGAAAGAAGTGGCAGATTATGATTATTAAAATTGGTTTAGCACCATAGACTAACAGGTCGGAGAGAGCCTGATTAAACCTTGGAGATCCAAGTATAAGCCCAGTCCAGCCACGTCCTAACCCTTCTTCTTTTCATCTCAGCTAGAAAGGATTTATTACTGCAAATTCCCAGTGATAAATAGGCAGATGTGTCTGAGGTCTCAATGTTTGTTGTCCCGCACAAAAGGCTGATGGACACATGTGGTCTGTGAAAATATGAGTATTCATCTTAATACCATCATTTACATAACATTCTAAAAATCACAAAGCATTTTCACTCTGCAGGTGCATAACACTGGGAGTGCTGATCTACTTTGTGCCAGGTTGAGTGTATACAAAGATGACTAGAGCACAGAAGACTCAGATTCATCTTTCTGGCCTGGAATCAGATAGAACTGTGGAGAATTCTAGCCTCCCTGCCCTTGAGCTCGATAACTATGGGTAAGTTAACTCTGCACAGCCTCGGTTTTTCATGTGAAAATTATGGAAAACAATCAACCGTACCTCACAGGGTTTTTGTGAAGATTTAAAGAGATAGTATAAATAGAGTGCTTGACATAGTAAGAGTTGACAGTCTATATATCTTAGCTCTTTAGTTATATTAAGGACACATGATAAGGCGAGGTGAGGAGGAGGAAGGGTCTCATTTTAGCCCAGAAAGAGAGTGTCAGGGATGCTAAGTGACTTGGCTAAAGTCGTAAAAGTCCTGAAGCTTTGGGTCCAGGTTCCAAGTTCCAAATTTATCTCATTTCCAGGATCTCAGGATTTGATGAGGGGATCAGGCAGGGTGTTCCTAGAGGACGGAAACTGTCAGTGCCCATTAGAATTTCCACATCCGAACGCTTTAAAAATGAGTCTGAGGAGAAAGAGTTTCCAATTCTTTCATTTCCATTTTTGTCCTGGTTTAAAAAAAAAAAAAAACAAGTGTGTATTACAGGCTTGACTTACAAGGACTTGACAGGAGGAGCCCCTTGTACTGTTTGAGTTACTAATGGGATAGCAAACAGTCCCTGTAATTTACTTTGCACTTTGATAATGTCTTGGCTCCAAGGGTCACACAGCCTTTCCAAACATTAACTTATTCCCCCTCCTAAAACTTCTGAGGGGTCAGAGAAGGTTAGCACTCCCTTTGTTGCACAGATGAGAAAACGGAGATCTAAGAGGGTTATGCATCCTACCAAGGTCACCTGGCAAGCCAATGTGCTACAGACACTCCTGGAACCCACACAGGGGAAAGTGCTTCAGGAAGTTTTTCATCCTGACCTGGAACTGCCACCAGATTCCATTTGTGTTGCTTTCCTACGCATCTCAAGCAATGCCTCCCACCACCCAGAGAAGATCAAATCTTGACTTCTTCAGGACCGTGAAGCTGAAAGAGGTGAATACATAGAAGCATGCCTAAGTGCAATATGTATTGGTTGCAAGCAAATATTACTTATCACATTAAGAGCGAGTGGGGGAGGTTGACTTATTTGTTTTAAAAGTTAGGTGGAACAAGGTAGGACAAATGTACACACGCATGAACCGGATTTCAGCCCCTTGTCTGAAGACAGGGAACGGGGAGATTCATCTAGTTAGGAACCAACATTTAACTGAGCTCCAGGCACAAGTTTAGAAGCTTTCCCTTATGTGGGTTCATCTAATCATCACAATAACCCTGGTTTCTGCACAATATGATGCTCATTTTAGAGATGGAAGAGGCAGAAAGGCTAAACAGATCACTTCTTCTTTCACATTCGTATTAAAAATTCACCTTCTCCTCCACAGCACCTTATCTAAACGCATGACCTCCTTTACACTCCTGTTCCTTTCCCTGCTCACCAATTAATAATGTAATGATCTGGTTTACGATTTAGCCCCTTCCATTAGAATGTTACCTTCATGGGGCACCCGGGATTGAGTCCCACGTCAGGTGGGGCTCCCTGCTCAGCAGGGAATCTGCTTCTCCCTCTCCCTCTGACTCTCTCTCCCAATAGTGTGCTTACTCTCTCTCTCTCAAAGAAGTAAATAAAATCTTTTAAAAAAGAAAAAAGAATGGCATCTTCATGATGGCAGGAAGCTTTATCTAATTTGTTCACTGCGGCATCCTTAGTGTCTAGAAGAGAACGCCCAGCACATACTAGGTCCCAAAGTCATTACTGAATTAGTGAGTGAATGTCTTCATGGTCTCATGACAGCTTCTAACTCTTAGTAGCATGCAGTAACAGTTTCGATCTTACATTTATTTACGTGGTCATTTGATTAAGCTTTATCTCACCTTCTAGAAAGATCTGTGGAAACACAATATTTCATTTGGATCATAAATCCAGATGAATTGGATATATCCCAGTGCCCAGCATAATGCCTGGCAGAAAGTAGTTCTCAATAAATATTTTCTAACAGAATAAAAAAAAAATACAGTGTTGTAACTGAGTTCAAACAGTAAAAAAATGTAATGTTGCAAGATTTGGAAGTTTTTCATTTATTTAATAATTATTTATTGAGCAACAGACATTATTGCTACCTTCATGAAGCTTATTACCAAGTGGTAGATTTCTCATACCAAATCTCAAGCTAGGTCTTTATTACAAATCTATAATTTAAGTAAGGAGCAATCTCATTTATGTTTTAATATTTAACTCACAGTTTAAATGTGCCTTATAAATACAGAACTTAAATAACTGGCAACTTCACCTGCCGGGAATGTAGGCAAGAGGCAGAAAGTAAGGCAGAAAAACCTCTTGCCATGTAAAGTGGTTCAAAGTTTGACGACATAAATGTTTCTTTTTTTTTTAAGATTTTATTTATTTACTTGACAGAGATCACAAGTAGGCAGAGAAGCGGGCAGAGACCGAGGAGGAAGCAGGCTCCCCACTGAGCAGAGAGCCCGATGTGGGGCTCGATCCCAGGACCTTGAGATCATGACCTGAGCCGAAGGCAGAGGCTTTAACCCACTGAGCCATCCAGGCGCCCAGACATAAATGTTTCTTAAATCATACTTCACATCGCATCTACTCTTAAATATCAGAGAACTGCTCTGCCATCTTAAGGTCCTTCCTCCTCTTAAGTTCTCCCACCTGGTCCATCTATCCCTAAGCCCTATAGATTCTACAATCAAATATCTTAATTCTTGCTCTTCCTCTCCATATCAGTGTAATTTAGACATTGTGGGTTCCAACTTGGGTCACTTCCTCTTGACTAGTCTTGTTACCTCCCTAAAACAGAAGTGTAAATCAAAATAAATAGGACAGATAAAATAAATGTCCAAAGCAAGGCTCACTGAAGAGAACAATACTAAACCCAACCTAGTGGTGGAAAATTCTATGGCCATCTGTAGCCAAAGAGAATGAAGAAATCCATCAGTATATGGTTCACTTCTTTTAGAGCTCACCTCTTACGGATTCAGCTTCTAACTCAACTATGATGTAATTCTATGGGCACTCATCCTAAATCCAGCTCCTGATTCCTAAGCTTAATTTTTTTTTAATGAGTGACAAACTCATTTAGTATGGGATTCAAGTTGTTTTACAATCTACACCCTGGTTAGGTTTGTCTCTCATCCCTGGCTATACCTATGGCATTTGCTTATTGGTATAACTGTTTTCTTACTGCATTTCTCTGCATATGGGATGTGCATCATTAGAGAATGGAACTGGTTTTTATACTCAACTCCATAATCTACTATATAACAGGGAAGGATAAATGGAAAAAGGGCTCCTCATTCTCTTTGATCCTGCTGAGAATTTTAACAAGAAACTGTACATGTTGTGCTAGTATGCCCTTAACAACTCCTGTACCTGATAATCTCCTTTATTATCAAAGAGACAGCAAATCTAGGCTTGGAGGCTGTGGCACACAAAATAGTGGTTTGGAAATTCAGTCATATTGCCCTTTTCATTGTATTTACCTACTATTTCCTTCTATTTCTTGCAGATGAAACTGGTTTTCCACTGTGTTGAGACACAAAAATCTCTTTTCAAATAAATTTAGTAATATATAAACATGTACATAATTAAAGAAAACAGTCAGTACTCTAGGGAGTACAAAGATATGATGATAAAAAGATGAGGTATTTAAATGACATTTGGGAGACATTTTATTAGACTATGAGATCCTTCTCTTAGAGTGAGCCACATGTCTGTGCATCTCTCTGTCCCCCAAATTCAGCAAAATGCATCCCAGGCTCTCAGTAAGCACTTGCAGAAGCTTCGATTCCATGATTCATCACTAAGATCATGCTCATCTCCTATTGTTTGCCCCTCTTTCCTTGTACTCACATGGAAAAATCTGAAACTTCCATTTAATTCAACACTCTGTCAATTCTAGGCCTGGCTGCTGAAATATCTTATGAAAAATACACACCATATTAACTCATCTCACTTTACATGTATGACCGTAATTTCAAGTGGATGATTAGGGCCACGTGGTGATCTATGGACATTTCCTTGTTCCATCCATTATCCCAGTGTCTTAGGCAACTCTCTCCCACCTCTCTTCTTACACCTCCAATCCTTACCTTTCCTTACTCTCAGTTAGTGGCCTTTTGTCTTGTTAAAGTGCAAGTAGAAGCCATCAGAAGAGACTTCACCCCTGTAACGTCACCTATACTGGTCTATTGGTTTCTTAGCTCATAAATTCCATCATCCTTTGTATTACTGTGGAAGAACAGTCTGCACTCAAATCCAAGATCATTTCTTCCATTTATGCCCTAGACTTCCTCTCCTCTTCTAGTCAAGGACACCATTCCAGTAAATTTCCTTTCTCCTGAATTCCAGCTCTACTGATTCATTCCCATCAGCAGTAAATGTACTCTAAAATAAAAATTTTCCATCCCTTAGTACCACATTTGTATCGTTTTTCTTGTGCCCTTTATAGAAACCTATACCTTTAGTTCATGTCTTTTTCTTTTTGGAACTGTCCCCAACTGGTCTTCACCAAAATAATTTTGATAAAGTTCATTAATGACCTTTGTTTCCTAAATCTAATAGCCATACTTGGCTCTCATTTTACTTGACCTATGTTACTTGATACAGTTAATCACCCACTTTCTTAAAGCACTGTCTTCACTTGTCTTCTAGGGAAACACTGTCTCCTGGGTAACCTCCTGCCTCAATCACATTTTCCTGGTTTATTCTTTTCTTCAACACCTATAATAGTTGGAGCTCCCCTAAGCTCTGTCCCTAGATCTTTTCTTTATCTAAACTTCCTCAACTGACCTAGCTAGATGCAGAGCTTAAAATTCTATCTACTCGCTGAATACTGCTTTATTTCTAGCTCAGACCTACTCCCCTAAACACCAGATTTGCATATACACATACTGATGTAACATCTCCATTTGGATGTTAAAATAGCATATCACATTTAGCATGGCCAAAATCTAACCCCTAACCTCATCTCTTCCTTAACCTGCTTTTATCTTCCACAATATGGTTTATGACAACTTTATCCTTCTGTCATTCAGGCAAAATATCTTGGCAGTATCTTTTGTTCCTCTCTGCCTTCACACCTAATATGCAGTCCATTAACAAGTCTTGGAGTTTTTGCCTTCAGAATCTCTCTAGAACCTGACCAGTTCTCACCATTCCCCTGCTGTCACTCACCCACTCTCATTGATACCTCGCTGCCTGAAATATCTCTCAATTTTTCTCCTGTTTCTACTCCT
Organism: Taxidea taxus jeffersonii; assembly: GCA_003697995.1. Classification (NCBI taxonomy): domain Eukaryota; kingdom Metazoa; phylum Chordata; class Mammalia; order Carnivora; family Mustelidae; genus Taxidea; species Taxidea taxus. The sequence continues at coordinate 44,343 of RCUC01137695.1, forward strand.
GCCCTTTGCATTCTATTCTTAACACATCTTGAGTAATACTTTTAGATGTAAGTCAGAGTCTATTACTCTTCTGCTCAGTAACTTCCAATGGCTTCTCACTTTCATAAAATGACCAAAAATCCTGGATGATTTGGACCTGCTGACTCTCTGACCTCTTCTGATACTGTCATCTTGGCCAGTCTTCTCCAGCTATGTTATCCTCCCTGCTCTTCCAAACACTTTATCTCATTTGCATTCGTAGGTCCCTCTGTCTGCAACATCCTTTCCTTACAAATATATACAGCTGTCATGTTATTGTTAGAGGTTTCCTTCTCATTGAGACTCTCCCTTCCTCCCATCTAGAGGAATGATACTCCCACAGCTGTCCTGGTGCAATCCATCCTTCTTTCTTTTTATCTTTTTGAGAGTGGGGGGAGAGAGGGAGAGAGAGGGAAACAGAATGCATGAGTAGGGGATGGAGGGGATGGGGGAAGAAGAAAAGAGAGAATCTCAAGCAGGCTCCATGCCTGGCATGGAGCCAAAGAAAGCAGGGCTTGATCCCACAACCCTGAGTTCATAACCTGAGCCGAAATCAAGAGTTGGCTGCTTAATCAACTGAGCCACCCAGGAGCCCCATATCCCTTTTTCTTTACTTCGTTTTTAACCATTACAATTATATATAAACCTTTACATATGTAGGCATATATATACACACATACACATACTTACATATGTATGGAATGATTACATTCTAGTTGGGAATATACAGACTATAAATAAATCAACATATGCATCAGTTCATACTTATAAGTATATACTTATCATATATTAAAAATATACTTTTTATGAATATGTGTAGTTTACCATCCTTGTCTTCCTACATAGCTATGTAAGTACCATGAAAAGAAGGATTTTGCCTGCTAGTTCATTGTTGTATTCCCCACACTTACACCATGTCTGGCACGTAATAGGCTCCCAATATTTATTTGCCAAATAAAGAAAGAAAAGGGAAGGAGGGTAGGAAGGTCAGACATCTGTATCCACCACATTGTACATGTTTACATCTATGTTATGTGTGAAATATTATTATCTTCCTCTGAGATTTTTAAGGTATATTCAATACATGTGTTTTTCACCCTCAAGGAAGGAGAAGAGAAACAGACACATAAATGAAAAATACATGTTGTATGCCAGATGGCGTGAAGTCTATAGGATACTATACCCCTTTCTCGACCACTCCTTCCCCGATTTGATATGACAAAAATGGACTGGAGCTAAGTACCACCTTAAATGGCCATAGCATCTCCCATAGAACAGCTCTCTCTGTTCTCTGCTGGCCTGTGTGCCTCTCTGGATCATCTTATCTGGCCAGCCTCTGTTGGCATCTGAGTTCAGGATACTTGCCACAGCACTTTATCTTGAGAGAGTCTACATCACAGCTTCATAAGGCCAGGACATACTCAAGACATAAAATGGGAAAAATATATCAAATACTAAAATATATCTTTAGCATTTAAGAGACTGAATGCAAAGTTATTAGCAAGATTTGGCCCCTTGGAATCACTTATTTCCAGAAAACTGGGTTTTTTACTGTAAATCTGGAATATTTGAAAACTTGCCAACAATTCAAATGTCTAATTGCCTACTATAATTCTTTAAAAACGGGGTATCTTTTTCTCTCAATTTTAATAACACTTATGAGAATTCATTGAGGGTTTGGAATTTTTAAAAAAATATCCTTTGCTAAAAGGGTAGAGTAGATATAAGGGGGAAATGAAAGTTCTTAACAGATAACAAATACTAAGAAAACTGCTCTGTGATACCAGGTATTTGAATGACAACCATCTCTGTCTGTCTGTCCCGCCTCCCTCACTTCCTCCTTATTTCTCTTTTACCCTCCAGTGCTGGTCTTCTGCCCCCTCACTGTGTTTAAATTTGCATATCAAGATGTAAGTAAGTTTATACTCCACTGAGTCCTGCCTCAAGTTGAAACATCAGGAGCAGAATTCTATAGTGCAGGTCTGTTGACACACTGCTACACTCAAACACTGGTACAGGAACCACTCTGGTATTGTTGTTGATTTGCTTTGAGATAGGAAGTGATAGAATCATACGCAGATCACTCTCCCATCCAGCTCAACCTAGTTTTTTTGCTGATGATTCTGAGGGTTTGATACTGCTCCCTGATAACAGCCTGTACACTCCCAAAATTCAGTCTACTGCCATAACAAGGAGACCTTGCTTCCAAAAAAGCTCACAGACTGTGTTCAAGTTTTCATTGTGCTTATTATTACCAGGAAACTTGTCTGAGGTAGCTTGAGCCTTTGCAATGTGTGTAAGCTGGAGATGCAAAGCTGGGGCTGGAGTGAATTCCAGAGCTCCTTTGCATACAGCCTGTATTTCCACCTAATTGCTCCCGTTCATGGTAGCACCTTCAAGAATGTTGAACCCTGGGGTGAGTTTGAGGTTGGGTTGAGACTGTTCATGCCTGAGAAGAGAGAAAATAGGAGGAGACAGGGAAAGGAAGTTATAGTAATAGTTGTGGTAATAATAATAATGATATTTATTGGATCTGAGAATGTGAATGACATAATTCCAAGAGCTCCATCTGCATTATCGCATTCAACCCTCCCAACAGCCTGGCAAGGCAAGCACTCTTATCATTCCCATTTTACAGATGATAAAACTGAAGTTTAGGTAAATTTTGGAACTTGCTTAAGCTGGCACAACAAAGAAGTGACAGAGCTTGAAAATAAACTCATACTTTTTTAACTCCTGATTCTGTGTTCTTGACTGTACTGAATCAGCTCAAGTTCCCTGGGGGGAGACCAGAAAAATCATCTGTTCAAGACAGCCCCAGATGACCTCCTCCAAACTCCTACCCAAATCTACCATTCTTGGGGCCTCCACTGTGAGAATAAGAGATATGTAAGAGAAACTAAGTCTCCACGTGCTCTTCTTCAGTCACTTTAAGGACCTACCAAGGTGATATTTCTACTTGCTCCTTGACAGAATGAAAAGGGAGCTCACAGAGGTCTGTGTGTCATTAAGCATAAGGAAACTGGGAGGCTGAATGATTCACCAGCTTTGGAGGTACTGGAAGGGAAAACAAAGTGGCAACAATTAAAACGTAATTACTGAGAACCCTACTCTGTCAATTACTCCACTTGAGATATATAGATACATATATACAAAGATAAATAGATACATACAAACATGCATGCATATATATACATATGCACACACATGTTTGTGTGCATGTTTTATGACAAACCAGCGGTGAAGGCATTAATTTGCTTTCAAGAGGAAACATTGCATCTCAGAGGTTAGGAAACTTGCACAATGATACAGACTCGGTGAACAACAAATTTCATGATTTGGGGCATGCCATAACCTTACTGAGTTTTAGCTAACCCCTCTGAGATATGAGAATTCACACTTGACACCAGGAATCTGCGAAATACTGTACCCAAGACTACCTCTGGGCCTGGCACAAAGCCACAGCTCATTACATGTATGCTGAAATAAATCTGGCCCCAGCGACCATCCTGTGCCATCTTCTTGTAGCTGGACACTGGAGGACTCAAAGAGCCACCCTCTGTGTAACTCTGGAGCCGCCATCAGGGTGACAGTGTGCACCGTTGGGATCCATTCTCTGTGATACAAGCAGAAGTCAGAATATAGCATGCCACCCTAATTATGCTATAATTGAATGACAATATACATCACTGCTTAGCAGAGGCCCTTTGAAGTCAGGACATCACCACCCTGCCTCATGGGACTGTGTGCCATTACCTAGAGCAAAATTGTTGAGCAACTGACACATTCCCAGCAGCAAATATTTCAGCAGGTAGTGAAGATAATTAGGAGCAGATTTTGATCTTGCTGACTTATGGTGAAAAGCAGGGTATCAAGGGATATGCATACAGAGACAATCAAGTCATATTAAAGTCTACCATGAAAGCTCCCTCCAATACGAGGGATGAAAAAGCAGTAAAAACAAAGCTATTTTCAGTTTGAAGAGGAGAAAATGCTCCCCTTTGATCCCTGACATACTATGACAGGGAAACAAAGCTCTCAGACAGATCATCCTGTATGGTAATTCTCTTTCTTGTTTGAAATTTTGTGTGTGACAACCAAATTGCTGCTGCTTTAAAAGTTCATTCACTTTGTTCATAACAAACATTTGATAAATGCCTAACACATGCCAGGCACTATGGTAGGCCCATGGATCTTTGCACTCAACCAGTCACAGTGGATTGGGAGAGATGGAAACATTTTTTCAGAAAATTACAGTACAGTGTGTTAAGCATTGAACAATGTTAGTGAGGGTGCCTTTGAAGAAAAGGAAGGGAGCCCTATAACAGAATGGTGAACACATGATGAAGTCAAGGGTGGCTTCCTGGAGGAGGAGGCATTTGATGATCAAATAGGCTTCAGCAGTATTAATGAGAGAAAAGCTGTTTCTTAAAGGGCAAAGAGCTTTTGGAAAGGCACAGAAGCATAAGGAAACTCAGGGAATAGTAAGAAGTTTAATTAATGAATTCATTTTGGTGCAGGTGGTAGGGCTATGAGAAGTGAGGATAAATGGGACCAGATCATGACATATGTTCTGCTAAGGCATTTGTCCTTCAGCCTAAGGGAAATGAAACATCTTTGAGTGAATTTCAGAATCAAATTTCTTTCTTTCCCTTTTTAAAGATTTATTTATTTATTTGAGAGAGAAAGAGAGAACACAAGTAGAGGGGAGGGAAAGGGAGAGAAGGGAGAAGCAGAGGAGGGGTAGAAGATGGGGAGAGGCAGAACAGGAGAGAGAAGCAGACTCTGCAAACCAGGGAGCCCTATGCGGGATTTGGTTCCAGGACCCCGGGATCATGAACTGAGCTGAAGGCAGACGCTTCCAACTGAGCCAACCAGTCGCCCTTAGGATCAAATTTCTATCTTCAAAATGAGCAGAAGACATGAACACACAGTTCTCCAATGAAGACATAGAAGTGGCTAGCAGACACATGAAAAACTGTTCATCATCATTAGCCATCAGGGAAATCCAAATCAAAACCACATTGAGATACAATCTTACACCTGTCAGAATGGCAAAGGTTAATAAGGCAGGAAACAACAAATGTTGAAGAGGATGTGGAGAAAGGGGAACCCTCTTACACTGTTGGTGGGAATGCAAGTTGGTGCAGCCACTTTGAAAAATAGTGTGGAGATTCCTCAAAAAATTAAAAATAGAACTACCCTATGACTCTGCGATCGTAGTACTGGGTATTTACCCCAAAGATACAAATGTAGTGAAAAGAAGGGCCATATGTACCCCAGTGTTCATAGCAGCAATGTCCACAATAGCCAAACTGTGGAAAAAGCCAAGATGCCCTTCAACAGGCGAATGGATAAGGAAGATATGGTCCATATATACAATGGAGTATTATGCCTCCATCAGAAAGGATGAATACCCAACTTTTGCATCAACATGGATGGAACTGGAAAAGATTATGCTGGGTGCAATAAGTCAAGCAGAGAAAGTCAATTATCATACGGTTTCACTTGTGAAACATAAGCATTAACATGGAAGACATGAGGAGAAGGAAAAGAAAAGTGAATTGGTGGAAATCAGAGGGGGAGATGACCCATGAGACTATGGACTCTGAGAAACAAACTGAGGGTTTTAGAGGGGAGGGGTGTGGGGAGATGGGTGAGCCTGGTGGTGGGTATTAAGGAGGGCATGTATTACATGGAGCACTGGGTGCTGTATATAAACGATGAATCTTGGAACTCCGCATCAAAAACTAATGATGTATTTTATGGTGACTAACATAACACAATAAAAAAAAAAAAGATGTCTATCTTCGAAGATCACCAGGATGGATGGTAAATTACACAAAAGAGAGATGGCTAGGAAAGCAAGAAGTCACCTAGGAGGCTATTATAATCACCAGTAGGGAATTCGTCAAGATCCACAACAGTGGGAATGAAAGAGGAGCTCAAGCTCTTCTTAAAGGTTGAATTCAGAGTAGAATGAACTGAGATCTAAGACTGTATTTTATGAAAAAATAGAAGCTCATCTCTAATGAAACTAGTAATTAAGACCACCTTGATTTAATTTATGGGATGTATGTGTTCTTGAAAAAATTCTCTATGTAGATTAGATTCCCATAAAATAAATCACATCTGAATATGGCAGAAGAGCTTGTTATTTAACACATTCTTATTCTGATTGATTAGAGGTAAATAATAACCTTCTAACTTATTTGCTTTTTTATGTGAATTTTAAGATTTGGAGATGGCACAAAGCATGTTGCATGTGCCTTTGCCATCAGTTCAATGTTATTTAGTCAAATGATATACTTTTTTCTCCAATAATGTGTAACTATCATCTACTGCAATAGTATTGTTCCCCACTGTATCCATTTCAGCAGTGTCCTTGCTAATTTTAGTTATTTGTCTATAATGTCAAGTTAATACAAATGATCCATTTACTGTAAAAAGACCATTTGTGAGTGGCATGAAGGCATTTTGATGGAATTACAGATGGATGCATACATAAGCAGGAAATGGGGGGAGTGATAAGTGGATAGATGAAGAGGTGTGGGATTTGTAGACTCTTATACCTTCAATAAACCCTGAAGAGTTAAGTCATGTGAGGAAACTGAGTCACAGAAACCAGCCATCGCCAGATCAGAAGTGAGATCACTTAATAAACAGTCTAATGCAACTGACTCATATCATACAGATACTAAATAGACTCTGCTATTTTTGTGTCATGTTGTATAGCTGTGTGTTAGGTATCTGTCAGTTTTTGCTTCATGTACCTGTTCTGTTTTTAGGTGCATATATGTTTGTAACTGGTGTACTTCTTGATTCATTGATATGTTTATCATTATAACAGGTTCTTCTTTGTCTCTAGTAACAGCTTTTCTGATAAAGTCTATTTTGTTTGAAAAAAAATAAATAGACTTTGGATAAATAAACAAATACTAAAAGAATAGTATACTTCTACAGCATACCAAGATAGTGACAAAAGAAAAGTTAAATGAAGAGAATAATGGGTTCTTCCAAATTCCACAAAAAAGATGATTCCAATTTTTAAAATTTTTTTCGTTATTATGTTCAATTTCCAACTTTAAAAAGAAAATGGCTTTGCATCAAAAAAAATCAAGGAAAATCCATCAGGTGCTGCATGCACATTGTCTCACTTCCATTTGCACAATGAACTAAATATGTAGATGTTTCTAGCCCCCTTTTACAAATGACAAAATTGACACTCAGAAGAATTAAATGACATGCCCAGCATCATTCACTTCTAAAAATCTAAGAAGGACATGCAACTTGATTCCACAACTCCTATTGCCATTTCTGAACACCTCCCATGGAAGCTGGGATTCTGCAAGCTAGCTCTTGGTACTCTGATGTGAAGACTCTCCATGAACCCCTTCTGTTTACCTTTATGGAGTTGTGTGTGAACTGCTCTCCAAGCAGTCATTCAGTAAGTTACTGGAATCCTTTCTTAATACTTCATAGATAATAAATAATTTCCCTCTAATAATTCCAAATACAATGTTTTAAAGACTCCAAGCCATGTGTGGACGCTTGTTGAACTCTCCCAATTACTTCACCAGGTTCCCATGAATGAATACAAAAAGAAAATATACTGGGTCAAGTCAGTGGTCCATTCCGCCCGGTGGATGACACTCATGCTGACATGAAGGGCCATTTGTCATTTGCACTCTAATGTGTCAGCTTCAAAGGATTCAGAAACCGCCCAAGCAGGTCAAGCTTGTCCTAGTTACAAATTGTAGCTTAACCATTCATCATTTCAACACAATCCTTTTTGAATGTATTGGTATAGATTTATGTAGATGATCTTCACTTATACATCTGGTAACTCAGAAACACTTATTGAGTGCCTTTTGTGTGCCAGACCATTTCTAAGATATAACAGATCCCGGGAAGAATAAGACCTATTGCCCTTGAGAAGTGCAGGTAAAGAGACAACTGCTGTGTATTACAAATGAGTTATGATAGAGAACAGCAGATAGCACTAAAGAAATCGGTGGATGGGCTCGTATTGTACTGTTGGAGGTGGGTTGCTTTAGGGAGCATGTCCCCTTTATCCCAGGCTCCAGAGCAAACTCACCGAAAGCAGGTATGTCCTAAATCTACCTCTTGGAGTCAAGCCCAGCAAATCCACAGCCTAAAGCAGAAGCACCTTTCAAAGCCAAGCCTAGATCAGCCAAATGGTAGTCACATGCCATGATGGACTTGAAAACAAACGTTCATTGTTTATAAGACTCTTGTTTGGGTTGGTTTTCTTTTATGTAACGTTATTACAATAATCACCTAATACCGGATGTATGGCTCTGGCACATGAATGGTGATCGCTAACTGGTAGCTCCAACTGTTCTTTTCTTTTCTCTCTTGGCATCAAGCATCCATTGAAAATGGAATGTACATGTAAGTGAATCTGTGTCTACACCATATTTAAACAAAATAGTCTACAGCTTCATCACCAAAAAGTATCTAACTCCGCATTACAGAGAGGGAAATGATGGCATAGAGATTCATGGTGCCTACAATCCATTAGTTAAATATTTAGTGCAATACATAAGACAGACCAGATCCAGCGTCATTTTGGAAGTCTTCTGCCTACCATGCAATGGGGAAGCTCTGTGAACATTTCGGCATTCCCTCAAAGGAGAATCTGTACTGGGGAATTGGAAAGGCTGGCTTGGCACTCCTGCCAAGTGGCTTTTCTTTAGAGGCAGACATAGTGTCATAGTTGAGAATGCAGGTAAAAAGAAACACCAAACGATTCTTAGGAGAGCTTTATGATGATGACTGAGGCAGGTAACTGACTTGCTTTCTCTTTTGATGGAAGCAGTTCCTAGCCTCAAGAAAATTCTTGTAGCCCTCTCTAAGAGACACAATGTCCTGGTGTGATTGTTGGACTTTTCTTTCCTTTTCATAAAAAAGGGGAACTTAAACTTACTACGAGCAAACTCCATGAGACTTGAACTTGGAGTTTTCCTTTCCAGAGTGCACACAGGATAGCCTGGCATTTGGGCATCTCGGCTTTCACCCGTGTCATCATGCTGCAGGCTAGGGAAAGGACACATGGGGATCTTTACATGTTTTATTCATGCTACAACTGTGTGTCTACCATTTATTTTGTGGCAGCAAAGGATTAAAGTGTTGTCAGGGTTGTAAAGAAAAGGAAGGAAAAGAAGCTAACATCCACTGGTGGCCAACCATGGCATTTCTGTTCTGTACTTTCCTTGTGATCTCAAAAACTCTCCAGGTAAGTAGAGTCTTCTCTTTTAAAAACAGAAAATGGAGTCTCAGAATGATGTCTTAGGCTGGGTTTATTGAACCAGATTCTGCAGCAGAGATTTAAATGCAGAAGTTTTCCTGGTTGGGGGGGGGGGTCCCTATGGGAAACCCACCTGGTAGGACAAGATGGGCGAAGGCCTGGGCGGAAGTGGATGCGTCACAACAGAGGCCTCAACTGATTTTATGAGGAATTTTAGAATAACTCCAGATTGAGACGAGGGGTTGGGAGAGACCCAAATGACTACACAAAGAGTATTCTTTTATGATGTCCTTGCTATAAATAACAAGGTAAGAAGAATAAATTCACTGATTTACTTTATTTGCTCATTCATGCATTCATTGATTGAATCATTCATTCACAAATACTTAGAGAGCCCCTACTATGTGCCAGAAGCTACTATAGGTCCTGTATAAACTCTGAATATAGATTAAGTATACTTTTTGCCCTTTGAGGAACTTGCAATCCAGCCGTGTGAATGGCTAAGTAAACTAGGTCTTAAAACAAACAAACAAACAAAAAAAGCACATATCATAAAACTTACATTAAATTAAAGTAAGGAAAGACCTAATCTGCAAGCAAATATCTCCTGAAGACTATAGGAAATCCCTGACAGACAAGAAGCCACTTGCATAGAGGACCCAAGTATTCTCTTCTGCCTTGAAAGACGTTCTCTGTGGGTAGGAACTAATTAAAGGGTATGCTTTTCTGTCTCATCATCTCTGTTTGATGGATTTGGCTCTGCACAGAGGCCAGAGTCTGGCTTGGATTGCTTCTGAATTTGCCCTTCTATCAGATGCATTCTCCAGACTCTTCTCTCTGCCACAGGGGGAAAAATGTTCTTACTATGAATAATAAGCCCGTAAGTGAAGTGACTCTAAAGAAAGTAGATTGGAAAATAAAGACTGAGCTAAATAAAAATGTCATAATAGGCAAGAAGTCCTGCCAGTACTTTTCCACTGGGACCCTTAGCCCACTCTCCATCAATATTTTGGGCTTAAAGTAGATAATGTAATTAGTATGACACCATTTGTGGAGACCTCCAAGGATGTATAAAGGCATGGTTCTGGGTTCAGAGCACCCTCATCAATAGAGCAATATAAACACAGTATGAACAAGCAGAAATACTTGATAAAGATGAGTGAAATTTCTTTGAGGTTTCTTTTCAAAATTAACCAATTTGAAACAGATACAATGCATAAACAGCCTGTTGAGCTCTGAATCTATTATTACAATTCAAGAAGAAACTTTTGGTAGTCTACACTGACTATATTGCCTTGCAAAATTAAAGTAAAAAGAGTAAGAATGACTTATCGTTAGGAGAAAAAGAGGGAGTTGACATTTAAAGAGTGTCAAACTGAGGTTGAATTGTGCTAATCTAGTTTCTTAGAAGCACCCAAATTAACCAGCTCAATTACCAAAAGAGAGTAGGAGGAAAACTATCTGGAAACTACGAAGGTTATCTCACTCAGGAACTCATTCATTGATTCGTCCATTCAGAGATATGCACTGAGCACCTACTATGTGCCAGACAGTCTTCTAGGAACCATTCAGATGAAGTAGTAGATAGAGGAAAAAAGTTCTTATTTTTCTTGAAACTCACATTCAAGAGCAGAAAAAGAAATAATTACCAAGCACGAAAATAAATAATACAAGTATAATATTGAAGATTGATAAGGGCTTTGGAAGCACAGTCAGGACATAGAGAATAATGGCAGGGTCAAGGATTTCAGATGGAATGGCAGATACCAGCTTCTCAGAAGAGGTGGCATTTGAGGAACAGTTCCAAGGAAGAGAAGGAACCTTCTAGAAATCTGTGGAGAGAAGGGTACTCCAAAGATGAGGAAACAGCACAGAGGCCCTGAGGTAGAAACAACTTTGGTGTAAATAAGGAAATTCATTGTCTATTCACAATGCTGTGTGTCCCGGTGTCTGTTTCTCAGTCGCATAAAGACACTAGAAGTAGCCGTGGGAGGTCCATGAGTTTTCTGAGGAAGAGGAAGGATTGCAGGAGATGAATTGGCAACGCCAAACTGTGACATCATTGGAAAAGCGATACACCTAAGTCAGATGTCCTGGTTTCTGATTCAAATGATGCTGCCACTCAGGTCCGAGTGACTTGGGGCCAGCCCCAGCTCTCCAAGGAGCCCTCATCTAAACAACAAAGAAGCTAAACTTGATCCATAAATCCCCTCCCCCCAACGCTCTTCACAGTTCTGTGAACCTGCTGTTTAACGTGCAATTTAAAGTGGGTGCCCCAGACCTTCAGGCCTTTGAGATGCCACCGGCTAATCCCATCGTGTGATGTTTGGCTTTGTTTGTTTAGGTGAAAATAATTAAATCAATTATCTTTTACACAATAACCAGTGAGCAATTTTTTAGTGAGATGAGTAAGGGAGAAGATAGAAGGTGGATGTGCATCTTTTGCCTTGGGTAAAGAACCCCAGCCCTGGTCTGCACCTGCTGGGAGCTGACTATGTGAGCTTTCTGAATTTTAAATATTAGGCCTATTGTTCTTAGGAACCAATTACAGCTTGTCAGGAATTTTTAAGTAACCTCAGTAACTGGACGGGATGCTGGCAGACCATCCACTGAGTGAAGAACAGGTCTACACTGTCAGAGTGCTAAAAAAACATACTTTGCATTTAACTATCTAGATTAGATGGAAGTAACTTCTTCATTCTACAAATGAGCGTGCAGAAGTCCAAAGTAGCTGGGGAAGCAGCTTAAATGTTGATTTCCAGCAAAGCCAGGGCTAGAATCCACATTTCCTAATTCTAACTTCTTACTTTGACATGTGCATAATTGAATGATATTATAAATATATTTAGTTACACATATATTTAGCTTATAGAGCCCTGATTTCCCTTGTACCCTCTAGGCTTCTGTTAACCCCAATATTCCTTTGGGTTAATTAGCAAAAATAAATAAGTAAAGCAGCCCCAGGCCAGGGTACTTGGTTGTGTCACTAAGCCTCAGGTTAGAGCAGCCCTTCTCAACCCCACCTGGCTGGCCTAGTTCTGCAGTGTACAGACTGCAGAGCTGTATTCTGGCAGTCCTGATCCTGACTTACCAACTAACTTTTAGCCATTGAGGACACTGTGGATTTTATCTTCTTTGATGAAATAGCAAGAGGAGAAAATATAATACATATTACTTATATTTACCTTTTGCTTTCTAATGTACTGAACTATTTGATAGTATTTTTAGTTGCTCTAAGGAGCAATCTTATGGGATAGTGAAGAAAAAGAAAGGATTGATGAGTTTATGTGATTGGTTAGGTAGCAAAGATTCAGAGAGATGATGTGACCTTTCCACATTGACCCAGTCAGTAACTAGAGAAAATGAATTTTGATCTCAGAACTTCTACTGCTGAGTACAACTATTTCCCCATCTCATTTCAGTAGAGAAACTTAAGCCTGATCTCCTTCTCCTTTCTTCTTCTTCTTCTTCTTTTAGTGAATCATTAAAGCTCCTGGACAAAAGTTAAAAGCATAAAGTCTTGGGAAAGGAGCTAAAATGGGAACTGCAAAGAAATTTTGCTATAATCTATAGATTTCATTTTTCCAAGGAATCTTTGTGCTCTTAGGTTGAACCGGTTAGTTGTTCCCACACACTGAGTACTGTTACATGTTGGGAACTGGTTAGAGTCAGCTGCACATTCATTCTTGTCTTTTTGGGGCCCAGACCTGTCCAAGTGCAGAGAAAATGACCATGTTACTTAATGCAGAGAAAATGACTGGGTTGCTTACGCAAAAGATACGTGTAATTGAAAAACAAAAACAATTACGTTAATTAAAACAATTGCTCAGATTTTGGAACACAATAAAAGAGATTTAAAAGTTATAATAATTTCACCAGAACAAACTGTTATATCTAAGAAACAAAATTCCCCCACATGCCGTCTTATGTTTCTAATGCCACATACACATTGATGAATGACCTTTTTCATTTCTGAGCTCTTTGTATTGGTGTCATGGGAAGGACCAGAGAGACGCGCAGTTGAACTCTCAAGGGCAGGGCAAGATCATCAGGGTGATACATCTCAGCACAAAAATGTGAAGGAAGCATTCTGGTGGAAGAGAGAATTGCTGGATGAAGATATAGCTTCTGAGGTCAGCATAGAATCTTGGCTTGTTGCCGTTCAATTACATTTAGAAGTGTTTACAGTTGAAAATGTCTACACAAGCTTGTGGCCAACCTGCAAGTCTTGTTAAAATATATTGGCCTAACTGGCCCAGATCTGCCACTAACCCTGGTTCAGGCATCCGACCAGTCTCTGAGTCCCGAGCCTCGCCTGGTCCTTACTGCAGCGCCCTTATTGGGCATTTTCTTCTTTCATCAGGACTGTCTCTTTAGACAGACATTTAGGAACTTGCCATGCTTCCTGGGTGTGCTTCCACTCCAAACCAAGATTTTGGCTTCTCCTCAGATCTGCCCCTCAGAGCCAGGGGACAAATCCTTCCCTGGCAAGCTTAGCCTGGCCTCCTGAGGACTCTCCTCAGACCAAGGCTGTGGGATCTCAGTCCTCTGTGAGGGGAAATTTGGACAAAAACCTTGTGGCCATTTTGAGAAAATTACTGAGAATCTTTGAAAAAAGAAAATGAGTTAGAAAAGGTACAGGTTCCTTCTGGAGGCAAACCCACATATTAAAAGATAAACTGTTTTAAACTGTAAGAAGCACCTAACAGAGCTTCTATTAGCTAAACTCATGTTAGAGAGAATATTTTCTCTGTGTTTTATTAAAGTATTCAAAATCACTCTTTGTATGACTAAGACCTAGGTTTTGCTGTAAGCGTGAAGACAAAAATGTACAGCTATATTTTTCTCTTTGGCACTCAGGGGAGAAAGGATGGCAACACCTCTTCAAGAAGAAACAGTAGGTCTTTCTTGTTCTTACACAAATTCTAGGGACAACTAAAGTCAACATGATGTCTCCTAATGATTTGAGTCGAAATATTTTAAAAAGACTATAGTAACACTTTAGCTGCTCCTGATAATATTTAAGAATGATGATAAATACATCCCAGTATAAGAGAGATCAGCTTACTTAAAGTTGTATGTGAAGCCTCTGTGCTTCATGTAATTTATGTCACTAAAACTTTCTGTTGTAAAGTTCTAAAGAAGGCACACTCCTCATCCCTACTATATAGACATCATCACAAGTGTGGTTAAAGCCTAGTATATCAGAATGTTTATCCAAGCTACCCACAGCAGTCCACTGCATTTTTAAAACAATTTATGTATATATTTTTGAGTGAGTACAGCAGAGGGAGGGGCAGAAGGAGAAGCTGACTCCCCAGTGAGCCAGGAGCTTGATGCCAAACTCCATTCCAGGATCTGGGGATCATGACCCACCTGAAGGAGCCAACCAGAGGCCCCACTGTTCTTTTATGGAAAGCAGTTCTATCAGGTGATATTGGAAATTTTTTGATAGCTGATCTGCCAATACACATACATAAAAACACTGGCCACTAGCTTAGACTTGTAGGTTCATCTTCTTAATGCCAGTCCAACAACTAAAATAAGCCACTCACTGCAAAGCAACTGCATTCTCAGGATAAACCTGATCATTTGGGAAGTAGATAGCCACAGCATGTGTGTGGACAAAGCCTGAGGTCCAACATTGATCCCATCAATCCTATAGCTCTACTTCTGAAGAGAATAAACAAGTCGAGAGCAATTTTAAAAAGCAAATGTATAGAGTATGCAGGTATATTTAATTTCAGCATAATGAGTGAGGGGGCAAATCTAGAATCAGACTACCTGGACCCAAATCCTGGTCTAGCCACTTCTGACCTACGTAATTGCTGACAAAGTGTGTCGTGAGTTTCTGTTTTCCCATCTGTAGGAAGAAAGCTAGAATTTGGCATAGGTCTTCTGCAGAGATTAAAATAGATAATCTCTGCCAAATTCCAGAGCAGTTTTTGTCATTCAATAATGTTAGCTATTATGCTTTTTTTTTTTTTTTACACTTAGAAGAATGAAGACAGTAACACAAGGAAATGGACAAGAATGCTATCCTACTGAATAACACCCAGACCTCTGGTATATAAAACACAGGTGGGATAGAGCTGAGAGAAGAGAAAAGCCCTGGTTTTACAATCAGAAGGACTGAATTTGAATTTCCCCTGTACTGATCTTGAGCCTTTGGCTTCTTTTCTTTCTCTCTTTAAAATGACAATGTCGATGCCCACCTCACCCTGTGGTAATGGAGATTAATGAGAGCAAGCATGCAAAATAACCAAGGCAGTGCCTCTAGGCAACACAGAAGGTGCTAAATAAATAATCTCATCACCCTCTTTTCCCTTCCTCAGACTCTGATGTCATAGTTTATCATTTGTCTGAATTGGATGCTTGAGCAATGATACTTCTCAGTGGTTTTAGGTCAAGGCCCTTTGTCCCTAAAACCATTTCATGAGCCCCTATTGTAAAGTGCTTAGATATTTGCATAGATTGGACACATTTTCATCACAAAGTGGCTTCAAACTGCATCAGGAAAGGAGGCTCTGTTTCAGACCTGATTCAGCTGTCTGCTCAGGTGCAATTCATGTATCTAATATGGGTTGTTGATTGGCACAACGCTGAATGTCACATTTCACATTCATGGCCTCTAAATAAAGTGTCTGAGATAGTTTATGAATCTGAGTCATATCCTCCATACTCCAGACCTGTTTGGAGAAAATATCGCCCCCTTTTTATTGGAAATGCCTGAAGGTGTAAAGTTGTTACTAAGTTTCTCACTCATTGAGTCCAGCCTCTCCTCTTGATTCAGGCTGTTCTCAGGAAGCTAACTATTTCTAGTCAAATAAGTGGACCAGGAGATTTTTTTACCCACTGTTTTGCTAGTTTTTAATAAGGTATGAAGGTGACTAATGTGTTCCAGTTTCAGGCTGGGACAAGATAACCCTTCCCAGAAAGCTGGTTCTTTTTTTCTTCTTCTTTTTTTTTCTTTTTCAAAGACAAAATTATGCTATGCAGTTAAAATATCAGTTAGGGATTTCCATTCTGGTCGGAAGTCTGGTAAACATATGCTAATTTTCAAATACAGGATTGACTTGGACTTCCCTAGTGTCAGGAGATTCTGTTTAGAAGTAGATGGAAAATCAATTCCTCGCTGGTTAAGAAATAATGCCTTCACTTATTTTAAAAGTGAAAGAGAGCCGGAAGTTAAACTTCCTTTTAAACTTGAACCTGTCAGGCCACAAGAGCTTCCTTAGCAAAATGGTTTTTTGTTGTTGTTGCCTGACATCAGCGTTGTAATGGAGTGTCATGATGTTTCTGTTCAGCATTCAGAAATGATTTGCATCTCCCAGGAAAGTATTTGAACAGCTTTTCTAGCTCTCTGATTCTGGATGCTTTTCCTCAAGGAAGTTCAATGCAAAGGTCTGGCTTTCAGTCTGCTTTACTAATCTAGCCTGACAATAAGACTGAAAGTGTTCAAGGACACGTACAGACTTACTTAAGCATCTCTACTGCATGCACCTGCTATAAAGACTTAGTCAGTAAACAGTGGTATGCGATCACGGTGTGCCTGCCATTGATACCTCACAAAGCCTGCCACAGGAGTCTTCGTCATTATGAGCCATGCCTTTTGTTGGCTTGCTTTTATTTTGATTTTCTTCAGATTTAGCTAAGTGATTTTTCATCGTCCCCTACTGTGTACCAAATACTAATGATTGGATTTCATGTGTATTACCTCACTTAATCTTTGAAATAATTGCTGAGGCATGCATTACTGTTTCTGTGAGCTCTGGAGGTTAAAGTGACTTGCCCAAACTCACTCCACTCTCAGTGGGTAGGGTAGCAACCTAAAAAAAAAAAAAAAATGAATAGAATTGGGATTTGAACCCATGTCTTCCCAGGGCAGGCACTAGTTGTCCTTGCCCAATCTGTTTTCAGTAAATCAGACTCCTATTGAAGAAAAAAATAAAAAACAACCCAAAAGTCCTATGGGCAAAGAAATTTGGAAAGCATGGAATGAAGCAAAGTTAACTGGTTTCTTAAGTGTAAGATTTTCTTAACACCAAGAATAAGATTTCATAGTAGCCAAGATGAATCCCAAACACTTTACTAGAGGAATTCTTTCTAATAAGGAGACCCTCATAGGACTTCATACTTGTTGGGAAATGTCTGCATTACAGCTTATCCTTGTGTGCTATTTTCTGAGTTTTTTTAATAATATCTCAAAGAATGACAGTGCCCCCCCCCCTTTTTTGTGCTCTTTTCACAGCACAATCCAACTGTTCAAGTCATTAAAGATGTTGTTGGGAAAACATGACCCATACTGTAAAGCCATTAAAAGCCCACAGTGCATAGACCCTGCTGAGCTTATTTCAAGAATCTCTGCTTACCCAAAAGCATCACTAGGATCCTTTATTTCCAATCATGGACTTGGAAACACCTAATATAGTGAGCTACAGAGTGCATCTTCCAAGAACATAGGTTCCAAGAGCCATGAAGGGGACTTTTTATGTTCCATTCTGTGATTCTCTGCTAGAACTTTATAGAAATCAACATTCTGGGAAGTAATAGACTCTTGTCCTCATACATACAGAAGATCATGAGGATCTTCTCTTTTTAAATATATGTCCAAAGGAGAAGAAATTCTATGAGCTCATTCACTCCCAAATCAGCTGAGAAGGAATCAGAAGAAAGAGACTGCAAAAGTCATGGTAAAATCTATTGAACCAAAGCAGAACTTCCTGAATCTTAGACATCCTGCAAGCCTCACATTCCCCATTTGGGGCTGGGTAATGTGGGTTTGTAGATGTGATGGGAACTGGAAGTCATGGTGGGAGGGACGATCCTTCCTTCCGTTAACCGTTGTTAACAGCAAATGAACAACATGAGAAAAAGAAGGTGAAGGATGACTAATTCCTTCACCCTGGGTCATTGTACTCAGTCTGTGAAGTGACTGCACCTGCTCTTGTTTCCCATGTGTGAGTGGGCCTAGAATCCTTGAGGTGCAGCTCAGTGCCTTCTGTCCTCTTCACAATGTATGTGGGAGCAATAAGCAGTCCTTTCATCATGATGGCCACTAGTCTCCGACCCGACTCGCTGTCAGCCTTCTGAGACTGTCCATTTATATCCTCAACCCCTTCTCCTCCATCAACTGCCTGGATACCCAGACTACACTATTTATGATTCCGTTCCTCCTTGTACTGCTCAGTGTGGCCACCATCTCTGCAAGGTGACTGCCAACCTCATGTTCTATGTCTTTGTGTTTTCAAGTTTTGGAGTGGACAGACACACATAAACACACTCAAAGCCATATACAAATACATTCCACGATATGGACTTTAAGATATGTTAATATAATACATACCAACCCATGTTAATTTCTAGTTATGTTACTTCATTTATTCCTCACTTTTAGTGAATTGGGTTATTGGTACAGAACAATAAAGCTGTTCTGACCACATACTATGCCACTAGATATCTGACTTTTGCCAAGAACCCTAATTTCTCCAGGAAGCAAATCCTTCGTTTGGAAAGTGGGACTCTCACAGTGTGATTGTGAGTTTTAACTATGCATTTAAAACCATTCCACAAATCCTGAAAGGCAATATGATTTCCCTATCTTACCTACTCACTGATTTGGCAAAAACCTATTGTGAGTCTGCTACGTGAAAACACGATGCAAGATCTAGGGACCCACACATAAATAAAGTCAGGTCCACCCACAAAGACTTCCCATAGAAGCACTTAATGCCATAAAACTTTCTTGACCTCTTAGCATTTAATTGCACCCTCCTTCTGGGCTCCCATTTCTCTTGTGTTCTAAGAAAGCACAAGTCTAGGTATTCCTTCTCTCTTTCCTTTCCTTCCTTCCTTCTCTATTGCTTTGCCCGGCTAAGTCCTTTTATACCATTTCTAAATGTGGGTGTTTCCTAAAGCATGGATCTCAAGGCAAGTCATGATCTGTAGTATCTTCTACACAACATTACTTATTAGCTTTAAATTTCATCTCATGTCAAGGCCTCCAAAATGTGTATCTCTAGCTAGAAATGTGATTTCTTACATAGTACAACTAGTAATACAACTAAAAGGCTTTCATGCCAGATGTGTCAATTTGGAAAATCTTGACCTGCCTTTATGAATCTCTCACTATTGGTGTTTTCCTTATCTTCATAATTGTTACCTCCCTTCACCTCACTTAACAGTCCCCAAACCTGGCCATCATTAGTTAGACCTTCCCCAACATATCCTGTCAAAACTTATCAAGAATCTCCCCACCTCTGCTGCCACCATCCAAGAGAAACCGCCAGCATCACTCACCTGAACCTTGGCAATGACCTTTCAACATACCCCAATGACCTTTCAACATACCCCAAACAAAAAATCTACTTTCTAGCTAAAAACCCTTCAAGGACTTCCCGTTGTATTTGACAAAAACAAACAATAAACAAAAAACAATCCTTCATGTGATGTACCAGGCTAGATGACCTGGCTGCCCTCTTACTTACCAGTCCCACCAAAGGTGACCCCCTTGCTGCTTTAACCTTCATTTGGGACATCAGACACAGCAGCCCTCTCCCGCCTCTGTATCTTGTATTTGCCCCAGGCTGTCTTGAAGCCTTGCCCCTCAACACCATCTTCATTTAGCTGAGACCCATCTAGTTCAGGTCTAGTTTAACACTGCTTCTTCAGAAGTCTGCCTTGACTCACCCATCTAATGGAGATCCCCTGTCATTCTTTCTCTTAGAAACTTGTACTTTTCCTTCATGACACTTACTTTTATATTTCTATTCATTTGCTTAATACTTATCTTCCCCGCATGAGAATAAACCCCATGAGAGAAGAGACTAGACTGTTTATATTCCTGAATACTCAGCCCCTAATACCTGGTAAATAGCCAACATGGTAGCACGTATTTATAGAATGAACTAAGGAAAGAATGATATTTTTGTAATCTGTTTGAAACTTGACTCTTTAAACTACAGTTTTTCATTAAAAATATTTTAGATGCTATGTTAATCATTTACCTGACTTCTTACGTTGAAGAAATAAAATATAACATCATTTTTTTTCCTGATGACCTAAGTCACCAAAGAACAAAGGATGAAACAATTAATTCAGACAAGACTTATGTATAAGGTCAAAAACCAACTATACTAACATAAGTTACAGAAATTTGGCTTTATAACAGTTAATGAGAACATAACTCAGGGGTTTTAGTTTGACTAAAGATTCAGAATGAGTCAACAGCAGACTATGGCTCCTGGAACATTAATATAGACATAAGTTACATTCATAGAACTTTAGAATCTAAAATAAGGTGAAAGGTCCTCTCTCCTCTGGACATAAAATATCTTTTTATTTTAGGACACCAGCATTGAGCACATAACAAAGCTGCAGGGTATTGGAAGGAAAGGCTAAATGCTGGAAGGCCATCTTATTGCCCTGCCTGGTGTGGGCATTCTTTAGCACGCTGACCTCCCTGGTCATTGGATAATTATAGCCTCTTAGTCGGGCTTCTCCCCTCTCATTATTCCCATGACTTGCCACCAGCCACTTACTTCCCAAACTCAAATTCCCCTCCAAGATCTCTCCCTCAACTTCCCATGCCCCAGAGCGCACTGAGTATCTCTGCCTGGTTATCTTGTAAGGTTCTTCCAACTTAAGCCAGCACATTTCCATTTATAGAGCACCTTCTACCTGTTCCCAAATCAAAAACCTAAGAGATATCTGAGGCTCTCCTTTCTCAGCAACCAAACCTGCTGAAGTTATTTTAACCTTCACTGGCATACATTAAGACATGAATGGTCCACCATGCTCTGGGACTATTTCGGAAACCATACTTGCATTGGAAGTAAGGTTAGGTGTCTTATTGAGCTCCAGCTACTGCAACCAACATCATTAACTGGATTGCTCTAACAGCAGACATTTATTTCTCACAGTTCTGGAGGCTAGGAAGTCTAAGATCAGGGTGCCAGCCCGGTCAGGTACTTGGTAAAGAAGGGCCTTCTTCTTGCTTTGCAGATATTTGCCTTCCTGCTGTGTCATCCTCATATGAGTGAGAGAGAGGGCCCTCTGGTCTCCTCCTCTTCTTAAAATGGCACTAGTCCATTATGGTGGCCCCACCCTCATGACCCCATCTAAACTTAAACATTCAGTTGATCACTTTGGAGCACATCGTTATGATACTGTCAGGTGAGAGTGTGGTTCTGTTAAAGTTTGTGAGTCTGTCTGTGTACTATTAGCCGCAGTCTATTATTTCCGATTTTTATGTCTGATTTTATGATTTTGGCATTTTTTCCCACTTCCTTTGAGAGTACTTGTCCCCAACATCATGTTCTCTTCCTTGCTAACCATTTACTGAAGCTTAGGGAAGCAGAGAATTCAGTTGCCAGAATTTTCTGGAATATAGGTAAATAGAATATGAATGAAGATTTCTGGATTCTTCCATGGATGTAGAGTTTAAACAGGTAATTTGGTAGCATTCATCTTGCCTGCCTAATTATGACTTCCACCACACAAACCTATTTCACATGGTGCCTTTGCCAAAGCCATACCCCACACCTGGAATGCCCTGCTTACCATCACTAATTCTCTGCCTGGAGAGTTCCTGCTCATCCTTGAAATCACATCTTCTCTAACTGCTAAGGCCGGGCTAAACCTCTCTCATGCATGTCTACCCAGCCCCCTGGGCCTGCCACTCTCATCGTGTGTGTTACTTTGTGCTATCATGGTTGTCACAACTGGAAAGACTCCATTTGATAGAATTAACATGCCATGAACAACATTTCTAAGTTCTGGGAGAACTCTAGGACCTGCTAAATACATCCCAGAATTTTGGGAAGGTGGGGGAGGGTATTGCATTTACTTGTCCCAGCTCATCCTGCACTTCTACTCCTTTGTATTTGCAAATCCCAGTTCCCGAACCTTAGACATGTTAGCCTCACCAACCTACTTTCTTTCCTTCCCAGGATGCTTCATGCCATACAGTTTCCATTTTCTCATCTGTAAAAGGGAAATATTGGGAGCTTTTTTTGTATCATTGTGAATTTTAAGTAGGTTATTACTTACAAAGCACTTAACGCAGTGTCTGCTGCCCAGGGAAAGCTCAGTAGGTATAGGTTGTTGTTTGAATTGTTGTTACTATCGACATATGAGCAAGGAAAAATTTTGTAATCATGGTTTCTTCCATTAAACTCAGGCTGAATTTTTTCACTACTTTTCACACAAGTAGAAAATGGGTTTTCTTCTTAGACAAAGCCAACTCCAGAGGCTGATCCCTTTCCCTTTCCTAGCTCTCATCAACCATCCTGCCCATCTTCTCCCTTTTCTCCTTCCCCTTCTTCTTCCCAACCCCTGCTCTTCTTTTCTTTTTCCTCCCACTTCTTATTGCAAAGTTTCATGGCTTGTATTTTCTGTTAGAATTTAAACTCCTTGAGGGTAAGAGTTAGGACATATACAACTAGTAAGACCAGAGGTTGTCACATGATGGGTCTTCATTAAACCCCTAATCACTGAAACACAGAAGCTTTCTCTTGGCTGTCTTCTACTTTTCTAGATATGTCTGGATGCTGCACTGCTTTATAAGTAGCCTCCAGATACATATTCCTTTGTGCTTACTTATTTATGTGCATGTGTGTATGTGTGTATGTTACAAAGAGCAACAATAGGGGCGCCTGGCTGACTCAACCCATAAAACATGCAACTCTTGACCCTGAGGTTGTAAGTTCGAGCCCCATGTTAGGTGCAGAGATTACCTGAAAATAAAATCTTTTAAACAACAAAACCAAAGAGTAATAATAGCTAACATTATTAGGGAAACTCTATGTACTTACTTTATTCAAATATTATCAAAATTCTATTAGACATGAATTATCATTATTTGCATTTTACAGATGAGGAAACTGAGGCTCAGGGAGTTTAAGCAATTTGATTAGTTTTAAAATAATAGTTAAGTAGTATAGTGAGGAATTAAACCAAGCAATTAAATTCTAAAACCTGTGGTTTAACTGTTACATGGTACAAGCAAGTATGTGTACTAGTTTTATTGCAGATAATGGCTACTAAAGGAAACGGGAAAAGTGACTAATGTTTCTAAGGAAAATACTTTTAGCCTGTATCCAATATAGAACAAATTATTAGATTAAAAAAAGAAAACTATAATTAAAATTTCTCTGGGAAACTAATCATTGCTCCTAATCATCCTGTAAAAGCTAATCAGTGAATAAAACCCCATGCCCAGTCTCAGAAAAAAAAGGAAATTGTCCAAAAGTGTCATTTTGTCATCTTTTTGCTCAGACACATGAAACAGCCTTAATATGATGGTTAGCAATAGAGACAGACAAAGCTAACCTCCCCTCTTCTTACTCCAGCAGTCCACTTGCAGGAGCAGCAGCCCTACTTCAACCTTTTGCTGATTGGCTGGGGCCAATCAATGAGTAAACTACTAAAATCTGAGTGGTAGTGAGCAAATGATAAGCTGGGAAGGCAATTTCTCCTAATGATTTGGAAATTAGTTAAAGTAAGGGATCAAGGACAAGAGAAGATAAATAGATGTATAAAAATGCAACAAAGTGGGCCTAGTTCTTGATTTTGATCATGGATTCTAAACTATGGATTAAAACAATGTCTTGAAATTTCTCTGCTGAAAGTGAGTATAATGAAAGAAGGATGATAAAGCTTTAGCAAGTTAAAAAGATGAGGAGAACCATACAATATTTGCCCCCAGATCTATCTTTGGGATTTTGCTTTTCTTTCAAAAAGATATACATGGATTTTGAAAATCATCTACTCCATTTCCCCATCTTTTCCTCCCCACTCAAGATTCAAGATAGTACACATTTAAGATCTTTTCATGGGAATATCAGCTCAACCATCAACTGCTTCTGTAGCCTTCTCTTCTTGCAAGGATTAAGTGAGACATACAGGAAGTGTACATAAAACAACTTACACAATGTTCTCTCCTCCTTGACCTCTATGGGTGAAGAAAACTAAGGCCCCTGTGAAAGCACACTCTTCCTCTTCAATTAACATGTTCTTTCAGTTATAGGTCAAATGTAAAGCAAACTTTTCCACAGCATGCCATTGTTATGCTCTTCCTAACCAAACCTTCTATCTCCAGCTAAATTCTGTCCCTTTGATTCAGTGTTCTAACCGGTTCCTTCCATCCCTTCTACTCTGCTGAAATGGCTTTCTTCAACTTCAAAAAACAAGGCCACCATTCTTAAGCTTAAAGTACTTGGTTTCCCACTGAATTTATAATAAAGTCATAATTTACATTTTATGCATTATCTTCCTCTTATCTTCAAGAGTACCAGTACCTTGGGATCATGACTTGAGCTGAAGGCAGAGGCTTAACTGACTGAGCCACCTAGGTGTCCCTCAGAGTGGATGGCATCCCATTTTTAGAAATTGATCTGAAATGACAAGGGAGAGGTGGAGTGAATGGGGACACAAAAAGAAGACAAAGCAAAAAAAAAGAAAAGGGCTTTGTGAGAGTAATATAAGTAGATCTAATTAATCTAATTACAGTAACCATCTCTCAAGGTAAATTCGATTCAGTCATGAAGAAGTGTCATCTTTTCTTTGGAGGGTCACCTCTCCAAGATGCCATGCTGGCCAATACACAGTAAGTTCATGATAAGAGGATGTAAACGAATGATAGGAGGGTGTATAAAATGTCCATCTGTCTCTTTTGGGATATGAACAGCAAATCTGTGGGGAAAGGAAGGTGGCCAAAGAGATAAGATATGAGTCCAGAGAGGCCTTGCAGTTGTACATTGGCTCTCAGAGGGAGTAATGTCAGCCATCATGTCAGATATAATATGTGTGAGAAATGCAGACGAAAAGGCAAAATACAAAAAAAATGATTGTAGCTGTAAAGCTTAACAGATTGCAAATGGAGTTTTTTTTTCTTTCTTTTAAAACTCTCGAGTGAAGCTTGAAATTGAAATGTCATTGGCAGTAATATTAAAGAGCCAATAAAACCTACAAATTCTATAGCGACTGTGTGATCCAAGATGGAAATTATACTTATGGTTTGCCAACAGTGTGGGTCCATTACATGGATCTTCTGTCATGCAAGAATGCTATATATGTTATTCATCTCAACTTTCTAACATTTACACATGCTTGAGGTTTTGCACAGTCTGTCTGCCCCTACCTTGTTTATGTCACCTAGTGCTAGCTGCTGGTCCACTGGGGTTCCAGGATCCAGACACAGCGATCTTGCCCTGCTCGTCATCATGTTTCCTGCCTTTGAGTGGCATAAGGGGTGCCTGTCTTGAGAATGTCACACCCCCTGCATTTCCCTCTAGATCAGTCTTTCTCCCCAGAGGACATTTGAAAATGCCTGGGGACATTTTTGCTTGTCACACTGGGTAGGCATGCTATTGATATGTAGTGGGTAGGGACCAAGGAGGTCATTGTACATCTTATAATGCACAGAACAAGTTTCCACTAAATAAAATCATCTGGCTCCAAATGTGAATAGTGCCAAGAGAGAGAAATTCTGTTCTAGATCATTTTTAATGCTCCATTTTTCAGATTTCCACTTTCTGTTCACTTCTAGGAAGTCTTCCTTGATCTCCCTAACTAGATGAGGCAGCCCAAGGCACGTAGCCTTTCTACTTTGTAGCAACTCTCACAGTAGCAATCAATTCATTTTTCTGTTAATTATGTGTATAACCCAGTCAACGAGACAGCCAGAAGGAAGGACATACTGAAAGAAATTTATCTGGCTGATCAGTGACTAGGAAAATAATTGAAACTTATCTTGCTGATAACTGAATAGGAAACATTTGCACCAGAGGAAGGTGCAAATGTTTCTATTTTCCTTATTCAGTGCTGAGTCATCCCCCCCCAACCACCACCATTTTTTTTTAAAGATTTATTTACTTGAGAGAGAGAGAGGGAGGGAGGGAGAGAAAGAGAGAGAGAGGGAAAACAGGGGAGGGGGAGAGGAGGAGGAGAGAGAGAATCTCAAGCAGACTCCACGCTGAGCCTAGAGCTCAATGCAGGGCTCTATCCCATGACCTTGAGATCAAGGTCTGAGCCAAAACCAAGAGTAGGATGTTTAACCTACTGTACCACCCAGAGACCCCTGAGCTCCTTTTTGATAGATGCCCAATCATGCTTTTTTTATACTCCTCTTCTCCCTAAGAGTGCAGGTTCATCCAGATTGCCACTTTTATTGAATCCATTTCACTCCTAAGTGGATGTTCCTTAAGTCCAAGGCCCAAATTGGCAATTTCAGTTGTTTCCTGAACCTCATGTTCTTCAGAGTAGAATGGTGACATAGCCCATGAACTCTTCTTAAAATATTTTTATTGATGATGATCATCCGTCATAGGTAACCTTGATGTGCTTTCATGCCAGAAGAAATCCCTACTTCACTAAGGGTTATATAATAGGAAGAAACCCTATTCCAAACAACTAACTCCTGCCTGTCACACATGTGGGGAAGGGAGAGATAAAGGGACTTCTGGAGGAAGAAGCGTTCACAAACCTGAAAATCAACACATTGGTTCAACCTCCACTCCCAAGTCCTGAAGTTTCTGCCTCAGTAGTTCCCTACTTCCTCCTCTCTCCCTCCATTACTTAGAGCACTGCCTTATTTGGAGCCTTATCTTTCCCATCACTGTGTGTCTTATTTAGGTGACCATTCTCTGGACCCCATAGCACAGGAGTTGAGGGACCAAGTGTTGAGTAACTTTAGGTCACCAACATAAGGTTTGGCACCTAGTATGAGTACAATGACCATGTTTCTATTCCCAGAGCCCAGGTACTTATTATAGGGACGCATCTTCTTTTATATCTGAGAATAATAATTTTATCCACGTACAGTGAAGCTCTGGTGTGTTTTAAGAAATCTTTAGGGGCACCTGGGTGGCTCAGTGGGTTAAGCCTCTGCCTTTAGATCAGGTTATGATCTCAGGGTCCTGGGATGGAGCCCCACATCGGGCTCTCTGCTTGGCAGGGAGACTGCTTCTCCTCTCTCTCTACCTACTTGTGATCTCTGTCTGTCAAATAAATAAATAAAATCTTAAAAAAATCCTTTAGCTGTAAATCTCTGAAGATGATGGTCTTCATGTTAAGACCTATTTCATTCTGCGAACTGACAACTCATAAAGTTTGAAATACGATTGGCTAGGAGAGATATGGAAAAATCCTTAACTTCATGAGTATCCAAATAAATATAATGATAAAGCAATGAAATGGGATTTATACTTATTTTTTAAAGCAAAATGAGAATATCTAGTGTTGGCAGGAGTCTGGGCCCATAGTTATGCTCATCCATTGGTGCTCTAAGTGGTTAAAGCAATCCAGCAGTAATTCACAAGACCCTTGAAAAACATGTGATATGGGGGTGCCTGGGTGGCTCAGTGGGTTAAAGCCTCTGCCTTAGGCTCAGGTCATGATCTCAGGGTCCTGGGATCGAGCTCCGCATCGGGCTCTCTGCTCAGCAGGGAGTCTGCTTCCTCCTCTCTCTCTGCCTGCCTCTCTGCCTACTTGTGATCTGCCAAATAAATAAATAAAATCTTTAAAAAAAAACATGTGGTATGAAGCACAAAAATGGGTTTGTTGTGAATTGTTAAACAGAATTCAGAAGTATCACAAGCCTTCCTCTTTGTCCTCCTTTCCACTTCCTCTTCCTTTCTGTTTCTTTGTTGGTGGCAGGACCTAGAGGTAGAGGGACTGAGGTGATAGCAGGAATCCTAATGAAGAAACATAGCTTTAATGGGAATCCTAGAGAATCCGGAAGTCAGTCTACCTAAGCCAACACCAGTCACCATGTCAGGACTATTCAAGGTTGTAAGCCCTTCAAAAGAAAGTCATCAAAAGAAGCCATAGGGGATAGAGGTTAATTAAATACATAATTTGAATCTGGCTTCTTGGAAAGTCCAGAGTGGAGGGAGAATAGAGGGGGTATGGAGGGAGAGGGTAGAGTGGGGTGAGGAAAAGACCAGAAATAAAAATTGGCATTTGCATTTTTTTGGTTGTTTTGCTTCTGGTATTCTAATACCCCAAAACATATCTTTTAAAAGCCAACATGAAGACCATTAAAAAAAACATTACCATTTGTTGATAATTGCTGGAGACTAGGCAGATTCTTCCCCAAGTTTTGTACACTTATTGTCAGCTGCTTCTCATCTCTGGGGTTCTTGATTCTGTTAAACTTGGCAGGCATATATGGAGCACCTACTAGGTACCAGGTACCACACTAGGCAATAAGCTTAAGAAAATGAATGTGACACCATCCCTGTACATACAGAGCTCCTGGCCCAGCAGGGAGGACAGGTACATATAGAAAGCATGACGGTAAAATGGGAGGTGTGTCAGAATTGACTTAGCACAGAGCCAAAAACAAGTCTGTGTCACCCGGAAGGCCATGCACACAAAGCTGATGCCTGGTCTCGAGCTTTAAGGAATGGCAGATGGCCAAGCAAAATGGAAAAAAGAAGTAGAGTCCAGATCCGGATAATAGGATGCACAGAGAAATCTGGAAAAGGCAATGGAGAATTCAAGGACAGCAGGAGGCTTGGGCATGTAGTCACTGCCTGGGCATAAGGGACGGTTTGAGAGGGTAAGATGAAAACGAGCAAGATGCTCAAGTGTTGGTCTAAGATGTTACATTGTTTTAGTAGCTCTGACAGTCATAGCTGATCCTCTGGTCTACAGGATCCACATGAATCCTATGAATCAGGCAAGGATCATCATCCCCATGTTTACATATAAGCAGGCGGGTCAGAGTCTAAGTATGCATAGATGTCAAATGCTGCTCAGCAAATAGAAGCAAAGCTGAGAGCAGATTCCACACCTTCAGACTAGGATCTAAGTCCTTTATAATCCTTTGTTCCTTCCTTCCTTCTACAAAGATTTATTGAGTCTCCATGATGAGCTAGTTCCTATCATGAATATAGTGTTCTAGGTCCTAAGGATGGAGGCTTAATGACCCACAATCTTCTTCTCTGTGTTTATCCTCTTCCTTTGAATGAACTACACTACTGGCAGTGTAGTTCATTCTCAGTGGAAACTAGTAGAGAGCCTGGCATAAAGTTAGGACTCATTAAGTGGGCAGTTAATGGGATTGTTGTTGAATGGTTAAGTCTAACCCAGTGCATCTCATAACACCTATCCCAAGAAATATGGAAACTGAGTAGAAGGGAAGACATCTACACTGCAAAATGAAAAGTATGCAGTCATACATGGGCTTTGACGTCAAATCATCCAGTTTGAAATCCCAACTTTGTGACTTTGAGCAGCTTCCTTAACTTCTCTGAACTTCTGTGTCTTTATCTGGAAAATGCAGCAATAATACTTGCCCTCAGGACTTGGTCTTAGGGTAAAAGAAGACAACCTATCATCATCTGGTAGTCACATCCTAAGCCTGGCATAGCACACTGGCATGTAGGAGGTGCATAATCAGAAGCAGTCGTTATTACCGGTACAAGGCTAACTGGCAGAGGTAGCATCAGTTGGAGTTTCACAAGCACGGTCAGTGTACAGCAAGGCTAACACTAATGAGCATTATGACTGGAATATTGCACTTTGAACACAGAGTTCTTTCTCAGACTGACAGACCCTTTGGAACCCTTCCCTTCTCCATTGTTGTGACAAGTAGGACCAACCCCTGACCTTGTAGAGCTGCCAAATTTCACTCCGGGGCTGAGTCATGCTGAGGAGAGCCCAGGACAACTCGTGCCACCATCATTAAAGGGCGGAGGTCTACAGTCACCACAAACATGAGTCTGGATTTTCATCCCATTTGCTACAGAGGCCAGACTCATACATACAGAACAAAAAGGTAAACACACGACCCAAGCCTTTGTTCTCACATTGGTCACTATGTCCAGCCCTGTTGTCCTCATGCTCCCACCTTCCATGCTAAGACTAGAAGCTCGGATGAAAGAAACTTTCACCCTTGACTGATTCAAAGAGAAGCTTGGATTTTGCAGCCCGGGATTTTTTTCTTTAGATTATATGTAACATTTTTTTTTTTTTAAGATTTTATTTATTTATTTGACAGACAGAGATTACACAAGTAGGCAGAGAGGCAGGCAGAGAGGGGAGGGGAGAAGCAGGCTCCCTGCTAAGCAGAGAGCCCGATGCGGGACTCGATCCCAGGACCCTGGGATCATGACCTGAGCCGAAGGCAGCGGCTTAACCCACTGAGCCACCCAGGCGCCCTATATGTAACATTTTTGGTAAGAACTTGCACAACTCATTCTCTGCATAGTTTTGACAAGTGTGGAAATGTTAAGAGAATAAATGAACCCAAACCTAGAAAGCCAATAAGTAAAAAATGGAAATAACCTTAATTATCAATAATAAGAAAATGGTTAAGTAAAATTAAGGCACACCCAGATATTGGAATATGGGCAGTCCCTAAATTGTTAGTTTTAGTGACATGAGAACATGTCTAAAATATACCATTAAAAACACAGACTAGAAAATTTTGCATACAGCATGATTGCAATTATTAAACATATTACATATACCAAGAAGGCTACTTTTGTCTGGGATTGCAATGCTTACTTGTACTTTCTGTATATCTACATTTATACAGTAAATACTTATAACCATTTATATTGAAAATGTTTCAAAAATATAATAGATAGCTTAAGTAACTTTCAATCACCCTTGCCTTTGAAAGCGGTATGTAGGACAAATGGACTCAGTAAGAACTTGGTTAATAAGCATTTACCCTTGTGAAGTTCTGCTTGGTGCCATAGGCATGAAGTGGCTAAGGTTTACTGAACAAATCATTAGTCAAGGGATGTCTTAGTTGCCAAATATTTGGAGAACGGTGTCAAATGGAAGGAAAAAAAAAACCAACCAAACCTGGTGTGTGAGTCAGGAAATCAAAGCGTTAATACTAACTCTGCCACTAAATGGCTGTTGAACTTGAATAGTCTGTTTTTCTCTGTGTTTCAGTTTTCCACTGGGCTAGGAGGGGAAAACATTCCTTCCTTCATTCATGGATTCATTTATTCACGAGCTATTTCTTGAGGATCTATGATAGATCAGGTCCTACTGTAGGCTCTGGGACAGAGCGTTAGACAATACAATGTAGCGTCTCCTCTCAAAGGACTTTGAGGACTTTCATCTCTCAAAGTAGACGAACCATAGACTACTGATCAAATACATATGTAAACTGGGATCACGGGATCTTAATACAAGGCGGGATGAGGAGAAAGAGAGCAGTGTGGCAGGTCTCTAAGGAGGTGATTCGTAAGTGAAACGTAAGAGCAAGCCAGGCTGTTATCCAGGGGGAAAGGTGTCCAGGCAGAAGGAACAGCATGTACAAAGGCCCCGAGGCAGAAGTGTGGCTGGAGTAGAGGGACCCAGCCAAAGGTGTTGGACATGAAGTCGATTCTTTCCCTGCAGTTTAACCAAATAGAGTTCAGCAGAAAGCCTGTTGCAAGCTCAAAATGCTCCCAGTGCTTGAGCTTCAAAGTCCAAGGCCTCTGCACAGGTAGTGCATTTACAGAAACTTCATCAGTCCCACCGCGGGACTTTGAAGGCCCGCTGTGCAACTATTAGCTGATCCCACTTAACAAACAGTGACGCAGTCCCCAGGCATGTTTGTGCCCAAGCAGGTGATGATTTTCTCTCCGCTGACTCCAGTCAAGGACTTTCTGCTTCCAGATTTCAGGCTCCAGGTGACATTGGGCACAGGGGGTCAGGTGGCGAGTGGAACAGGTCACGCGCCAGCCAGATGACATGATCTGTACCCGGATCAAATTTCAAAGAGCCCACTTTTCCGCCCATGTGTCAAGCACACAGTTAGTTTGAATGTTGCAAGCAGAGTAAGATGATTCATCAATTTCCAAACCCCTGGGAAAGGAACCTATTGTTTCGATTCTTAAAAAATGTTTTCCTAACCCCTACAGAGGTAGCTATAAGTCGGGAAGATAAACTAGGATGCAGTTAAGGGCCAAAAAAAGAAGCAATTACTGTCATCCATAATTACAAGGCTTATCATTTATTGTGCAGTAATAGTTGCATTTCCAAGCAGACATTATTAATTAGTGAAATAACAAGGCAATTTGCATTCATCTCAGTCCAGAAGAATTCAAACTACCTCAACAGACCCAACATAGGTAATTTAGCCTTATTACTTTTTGTCTTTTTAATAGAAGGGGAAACTGAGGCAGAACATCAAATGGATCATGAAAAGAGGTAAGTGCACCCAAAGCTTTGTATAAATCAGATTGTCATCCAGGATAACATGCATTGCATCAATTCATAGAGATGTGTTAGAGCATAAAGATGTGCAGGCAGGGAAATTAGGTTAATTTCTCAGGAGCACCATCCGTTTTGACGTGGGACCAAATCTCTCTGGATCTGTTTCCCTCTCCTTGAAATGGGACTGTCGGTCCTTGTCTGTTCTGCAGAATGAATGAGAAATGTGTGCCTGCAAAGCAGGTCTGATTTGTAACATGGGTGGGTACTGTCCAGATCCCAGCAGAAGGACCACTTAAGGAGGAAGAAGGAACTCTGCATTAGCCCAGAGTGTTGGGGCTGGATGTTTCTGGAAGAAGGGAAGGGGAAGTGCAGAAGGAAATCCAACTCATTTTAAGGAAAAATGTCAGAAGATCAGCTGGGTTTCCAGTCTGAGGCATGAGGAGGGATCCTAGTAGATCCATCTTCCATAAAAACGACAGGGCCTGCAGAGCAGACATATATCCAATCATCCAATGACTTGCTTCTGGAATGAGTTTGATTTGTAAAAGTGTTTATAGGCCTACTTCTATTAATGTTGGCTTTGTGGCACGGAGAAGTCCTCATGGCTAACACATTCAGTTTGTACAATGAGAACTTGCGTCATATAATATGTCTGGAAAGTGAGTATCTATGTATTTATGCAGATTAGGAAAACTCGTACATTGGACAGGCATAAGTAGCCCAGGTGACCAGGACTGTTTCTCTCCCTGTTAGTTTCTTTTCTTCCTCCTCCTCCCCCTCCTCCTCCTCCCCCTCCTCCTCCTCCTCCTCCTCCTCCTCCTCCTTCTTCTTCGTCTTCTTCTTATAAACAGGGTCAACTGGTATGAAACAAGACAGAAGAAGCAATTATGACAGTATGACATAAATCTGAGACATAATCTAGGAAAGTCTCTTTGCTTTTAAAACTAAAGAAGCAGACGCTGAGAGAATCACTTTCCCCAGATTATAAAACTTTTACAGGACTTAGTCAGAACCTGGACTCAGGTCTTCTCTGACCCTACAAACCTAGGTCTTCCTGGATGCACCTTCCCACCCCTCAGATAGTATCTCCTCAGAAGGGAGGAAGACTGTCATTTCTGAGTCCTGGGTTCTGGCCACCGGGAGTCTTGCCACAGAGAGAAATAAATCAAAGGCAATGTGGTTAATTAAGCACAGGTTACATGGTATTGGAACTCAGGGACCTGATTTTAAGTCCTTCATCTGTACTTTTTTTTTTTTTTTTAAGATTTTATTTATTTATTTGACAGAGAGATACAGCAAGAGAGGGAGCACAAGCAGGGGGACTGGAAAAGGGAGAAGCAGGCTTCTGGTGGAGCAGGGAGCTCCGGGGCTCAATCCCATGACCCAGGGATCACCACCAGATTGGAAGGCAGCTTAAAGACTGAGCCACCCAGGCGCCCCTCATCTGGACTTTCTGATTGTGATCTCAAAGTCAGTTTCTCATCTGTGAGGTGTGGATCCCAGAGGCTGCTTCCATGGAGCATCGTGTTTAAAGAGATTATATACTGAAGACACAGATAAAGAGGAAATGGCCAAAAAAAAAGTTCCCATTCTCCTTTTCTCATCCTCTTTGAGATACTAGTGTTGTTATTCGTATCATTCTTATTGTCACTCAATAGCAAGAAAATACCCTCTCCTTTCATCTAGCTCCTCATCCCGCATGTCTGATTTGATTCCCTTTATTGGATTCTGGAAAGATGAAGACAGTCTTTATATAGGTGTTATCTTTCTTAAGGCAACATTCATCTTTCCGAACAACCTGAATGAAGGTGGGAAGCAGGAGGTGAGAGACTCTGCATCTCTCCCTATTTATCAATTACTAGGAATAACATATAAAGATTCCACACTCTCCCCACCTGCTGCAAGTTATGGACTGTAATATTCTATCCTATTGCCCTGGATTACTTGTGATAAGGAGGGAGTGTTTGTTAAATATTATCCAGCTAGTAATACCATTATTTGTATAGGACACCTGTTATCCAAAGGTTTTACTGTACCCTTCAAAAGTCTCATTATCTAGAAGACACATCCCAGGGCCATTAATCACTAAATCTCTTCCACAGCCTCAGTTTCCAAGAAAGGCAAGGCTCTTGCTCCCTTTCTCCGGTCATTATCTCACCCTTGGCACATACTCTGTCACAGTCTGAAAGATTTTATCTTTTTGTTGTTGAAATCTGGGAGGCAATGAGGTCTCAAGTATTGGGCTGGGGTCAGGAGATCCATGTTTCCATGGCGACGATCATGGTGGTTATTATGATAACATTCTTGTTCACCTACAACATGGCTTGCAATTCTTATGACTTCACTGATTCAGTCCGAACCAAAATACTGGTTGGTATGTTTTTGACATAGGTAAAGAAGGAACCAACTAGGAATGGCAAAAATAAGGGAAAATATCATTATCTCACCTAAAACGTTTCCAGTAGGAGGACACTTTCAGAATTGGCCCTGCAATCTTGGGATTCTGCCTTCTTGAGCCTGTCCACTTTTGCTTTTAGATTTTTCTCTTAATGAGCACAAGGTGGCTGTTACAGTTCCTGGCATCACATCCTCACATAATAATGTGCACAATTAGAAAAGGAGAATAATTGTCACTCTCTGAGCCCTTTTTTCAGAGTGAGGAAAATTTCACACACACAGAAAAAAGAATGAAGAAAATTTCCCAGAAACTCCTCAGAGGACTTCTATCCATGTCTTTTTGATCTATACCCATTACTGTGTCATTCACAGGCAAGGTGGGTGGCAGAGTTGCCCCCACTGGCTTCAAGTTGTCCAGCACACATGTGATGTGTATGAGCACGTGTGTGGGCACACATTACACACCATTCCCTGGCTAGAGCTGAGGAGGGACCCAGACTCCCTTAAAGCAAAAGAGTTCAATTAGCTTATCATGATTAGGTTCCCATTAGCAAGGAAAAAGAGAAAGACTGTCAGGTAAGTAGCCATCACTTGCCCTATTTTACAAATGAAGAAACAGAGGTTCAGAGTAGTTATTAACTGCATTACTCAGAGTGGATTGATCACTGTGACAAAGGACTTTAAAGTATCAGTGGCCTAATACAATAATATTTTATTTGTCACTCATGTCATGGTCTGGTGACAGTGTGGGGAGGGGACAGGGCAATCCCCATGCAGGTATTCAAGGACCAAGGCAACTTCTGCCCATGAATCTACCCCTCTCTGTGTCCTTGGAGTTCTCCCATTCAGCTGAGGACAGAGAAAGAGCAGGAGGATTGTCTAGGGAAAGTTCTTGTGGGCCTGGCCTGAGTGGTACATAGGACTCAGCTCCCATCCTTTGGCTACAGTTCTGTCATCTGGCCACACCTAACTGCAAGGGAGGCTGGGAGGCCAATGCAGTGCCAAGGAAGGGAAGAGAGCCCTCTCCCACAGTCACTGAGTAGATGGCCCAGCTGATGGTGCCATGCCAGCTAGGTCTGAATGCATGGGGGAGCTGCAGTACCTCTTGTCTCGTCTCTTCTACCTGTGTGACACTTTGCAAGCTACCAACTCATTCAGCTTTCCAATCAGTGTTTCCTGCTCTAACCCTGATAGTTCAATCCCTCCCCCTTATCATGGCTCCTAAACTCCCCTGAAACTTGTCCCAGATTTTGTCTCGCGTCTCCAGTTCTTTGACCTTCCATTGATGTTAGATTCTATGGATTCCCTTTTGTAGAAACATTTTTCCTCAGTTCTCAGACACTTGTTCTTTCCTGCATTATTTTCCACTCTTATTTCTGTTGGTCCATTTGCTCTCAGCACAGGCTTTTTTTTTTCTCCTTCTCCGGAATCCCAGTCCCCATGCCACTTCTCTTTTCATGGAAAAGATGGTTTATAGCAGTGGCTTCATTCTGACCTCTATGTTATATTCTGCAAAATGTATCCTGTTGCTCTGAGCCTCTCACCTGACCATAAGGTAGTAAGCCAGATGTTAATGCTGTTACTATGACTATTGTTACTTACATTCATACTTTTATTATTACCCCTACAAATTTCTTAGTATTTTGCCAGACAGTACTGTAAGCACTTTGTTTAAATTACCTCTAAGTTTCTCAAGAACCCAGGGGTGGTTTCATTCCCTTTTTTTCAATGAGGGTGGAAGAAAAATAAAATGCTGCTAAATGACACAACAGAAATTCAAAACTAGACAGTCTGACTCTGAAGTCAAAACTGTTTTTCCTTGTGGGCACCTGTCTCTGCAAGCTGCATCCTCTCTGTCCTCTCTGAATATCACTGAGACTGGTACAGAGCTAAGCACACAGCTGCTGTCAATATATGCTAAATTTAAATCCACACGTCCAGAAGATCCTCTTCTGCCAAATCCTAGTATCTCCCCAGTCCTTTTATATTATGTCATTCTTTCCTTATGTATCCTCAGACCGTGCCACCCTTGTTGACATATCCTCTTTCTTAGACGCCCCCTAAACAATAACATCAGGTAATATTTCTCAAGCATTTACAATGCTTTTGACTCTCTGTCCCTATAAGACAAATCTCCTTATTATTTTCATTTATAGATTGGTCATTTAAGTTTAAAGGTTAAGTGGAGGAGAGAAGGTAGTAACCTGGGTGTTTAATTCTACCATCTGCAATCTTACCCCTTAAGCTCTACTGCTTGTGGCAGTCCACTAACTTTGGTACATTCCTTCCATAGTCTCGAGAGGCTGCATTTGCCCTTTTTCATTCCTGTTGATAATCTTTGGGACAGATTCTCCAGTATCTGACCATGGAAACAGCCTTCTTTCTAAGCCATAACTGGTCTACCCCTTTTAAATTAATTTTATTAACTGCTATTAGCTAAATATTTTATATTTTAATTGGCTCCATTATCTGTCCTCAACTTATCTATCAATATCATCTTCCAAAATCTTTACTCTCTCTATTAATAAAGCAGAAGTCACACACAAGTTGGATTCCTCATTCTCTCCATGATGTAAACTTTGTTAGGAGAATCAGGTGGGACTTTTGAAGCATCCTGCCCGTCAAGCTCCAATAAAGGTGTTCCAGACCCATGGAGCACCATCTGCCAGGATTATGCTCATTGCTTCAACAATTGCTTTCCACTTTGCTGGCTCATGAGAGGCACCCAAATGATCTTCATGGTAAGTAACACGATAAGTAAAAACAAAACAGAACAAAACAAAACAAAAAGCAAAACACACACACACACACACACACACACAAGATTTGGATTTATTCATTTATCTAACTACTACCGCTCAATAACTTGATTGCTTACTAGGTTCTAGGTTCTATCACATTTTCCCCCTGGAGGGATGCCATGAGAATTAAACAAGCTACAAGTCGTCTTCAGCAGACTTTGTGGCACAGAGTTAAGTCATACATATGTAAGTCCCAATCCCCATTTCCTTCTGAATAAATAAATATGTGAATGAATTTGCAAGCTCAGTTTTCCTATGGCGCCTTTCAGCTGGGTCTCTCCTCTTAGCATGGCACTGGCTATTTCTCAGAATTTGCCTCTCAGCCCACAAGCTCAGTAGGATACCCAGTCAATGCTGCTCTGTATGGATTTTGCCAACTGTTAGTTTTGATCCTGCCTACCAACTTCACGTTACATTTTTCATTCAACGTCGATTCAATGAGTATTTATTAAGCACCTGCTATGTGCCTGGCACTTAACTGGGCTCTGTGTATACACTGGTGAGTGAGATAGATATGGCACCTATCCTTTATAGAGGAAATAAGCAGTAAAAATTAAGTGTAAAAGAGGATAAGCTTGGGGAGTACAGGGTGGTATGGAAGAACATGCTCAAAGCAAAGCAAAATAATGTTTAACACAATATCCATTTGATCCCACTTGTCTGGGTTAATCTTTTTTCCTTGAATCTATTTAGGTCCTACTCATTTCAGGGTGCTTGTGGTAGTAGTTACAAGAGGGGAAAAACTCAAAATGACTTCAATAGCATAGGACATTTTTTTGGTTCATATGACTGAAAAGTCCAGAGATAACTAATTTTAGGAGAAGCCTTATGTGGTGACTCAAAATAAGACCAAGAATTGTTTTCTCTCCATTCCTCAGCTCCAGCTGCTCACATTGGCCCCATCATTGGCCAGTTCCTCCTCTCATGGTCCCCAGATGACTGGCATTGGCTGGTGGGGATACGTGCACAAAAAGCAAGGAGGAATGCATTGAATAAAAGACCTGGCTCCTCTTGTCTAATTGGACTCTCCTAAGTTTTATAACGGTTCTATAGGCAGATAGAAAAATTTCCACCCCTCTCTTTCTAACACACAGAATTTTGTATTGAGCCACCCTAAGACCCAGGAGTGAGATCAATTTTCCTGATCTGCCTGAGGGAGGAGTCACATAATAGGCCTGGTATGTTCTCTTCAGAGATATGGCTATTGCCAAATTGCTGTGCAAATCAGACACCAGCCTAAATTCTTGCAGACAACAAATGAGAGATGCCGTTCTCCACATCCTCCCCAACACGTGGTATTTTTTTAAAAACATATTTGTAGTAATACGAAAAGTTGTGAAATGGAATTTTATTGTTTATGGCCCATTTTTGTCTCCTTTTTCATGAGATACCAGCTTAAGTAATCTTCCTATTCTATAACTGGGCTCTTTTTCCTCTCCTATATTTATTTTTTATGCCATTTTTTTTTCTCAAGGACATGTTTTGCTCATAATTTGTACCAGTCTGTGTCTTTTCATTTTGTTGTTGGTCACCTTGTTGGGCAAGTGCTTTGAAATTTAAGGTATCCACAGTTAATCAATCTTTTACTTTAGGTTTGGTCTTTCTGTACCTTATTAAAAAACAAACAAATGAGCAAACAAAACAAAAACAAAAAAAGTCCTTTTCAAAAACCAAACATAATATATATTTTCTTTTAAAAGTTTTAAAGTTTTGTTGTTCACTTTTGTGTCCTTAATTCACCTGGAATTTGTTTTTGTGGGTGTTATGAGGTAAGGACTTTATTTTTTACTTATTTAATGCAATTTGGATGGTCAGCTTTTCTAGTACTACTTACTGGCTAGTCCATTCATTCCTGGTGATGTTTCATATAGTCTCCATGTGTAACTAAGTTTAATCCTGGCCTCTGTGTTCTACCCATTGATATTATTTTGTGCTTTCTAACTTCCTTTCTTTCTTTTCTTCTCCACTGCCTTCCCCGCCTTCTTTCAGATTGACACAATCCTCTTCATACTCCACTGATTTAAAAATTCTTACTTCTATGCTATCTTTTAGAACTATCCTTAATATTATCCCACTGGACACTGATTTAGCAAGGTCGATGTTTACAGTACATTAGCCTATCTTTCCCCAAATACAAGCATTTTAGCACACTTTAACTCCCATCACCCCTTCTTATCTACCAAGGTACTGATGGCTAGTATTTTAATTCCATCCCGCCTGCAACACCTCTATTAGTCATCACCTTGTTGTCTTCTGTAGTCAAGTCAGGTTTAGATGCATCTACACGATTCTCTGTTTCTTATTGCTCTTGGTATTTCTCTAACTCGGCTCTGTAGCACTTTGCAAATATTACTACAGGTTGTCTACATGTTGTATCTTCATACGTATCTGTCTTTTCTCTCTGCTCGCTTTTAAAATTATCTGTGTTCAGTGTTTGTATTTCTCCATTATGTTTCTAATTAAAGTTTGTTGTTTTTATCACTCTCGGAATTCAGTGCACTTCTTTATTCGGAAGACACATGTGCTTCTTTTAGTTGGGATACTTCTAAGACATGATCTTTTAAAATATCACTAACACCCCCATTTTCTCTTTTTTTTGATAAGCTGCTAGATACATGTTGGGAAAAACTTACGCTACCTTCCATATCTTTTCATCTTTCTTTCCTATTTTCTATATCTTTGTTTTTGTTGAACTATATGTCATGCAATTTCTTCAGATTTATATTCACTAATTCTTTTTTCTTCTTTATTTGATTTTCTATGAAACCTTTTCTTTAGTAGTTTTCCCTCACAGCTACATCTTAAGATCTGTGTGCATGTTTGTCTGTGCATTTTATAAAATACACCTGTTACTTTTCTCATGGTATGCTCTTCTTTCATATTGGTTATACTTTCTTTTCACTTCTCCTTAATATATTTGAATTTTTATTTTATAGCCCCTCTCAGATTTTTCTATTATATTGAATTATTGGTGTATCACTCTAGTGGCTGTGTTTGCTGGCTTACCTCATGGTGTATCTTTCCTCAAATGGTTGTTTATTGATGATTGTGAGCTCATCTTCATTGAGGTTTTTCCCTCTCTGTTGGACTCATGCAGGCTAAGTTGAGAATGTTTTACGTTTTTTCCTATAGTGACATCCAGTTTGTTCATGGATCTGCAACTGATTTTTTTTTCATAGATACAACTTTTATTTTTAATTCATTCCCACTATTCTGGTTTTTTCAAATTTTTTATATGACTTTTTAACCTATTTACCATACAATGAGATGTTCAGGACATCAAATTCCATAATAACCTTTTTTTTTAAAAGCTTTTTTTAATTTAAACATATAATGTAACCCCACCACCCTCTCCCAACCCCTCTCCCTCCCACCCCCCTCAGTTTGTTTTATGACATTAAGAGTCTCTTTTGGTTTGTCTCCCTCCCGATCCCATCTTGTTTCATTTTTTCTTTTCCTACCACCTTAACCCCCACCCCCGTTGCATCTCCACTTCCTCATATCAGGGAGATCACGTGATAGTTGTCTTTCTCCAGTTGACTTATTTCGCTAAACATAATATGCTATAGTTCCATCCATGTCGTCGCAAATGGTAAGATTTCATTTCTTTTGATGGCCGCATAGTATTCGATTGTATATATAGACCACTTCTTCTTTATCCATTCATCTGCTGATGGACATCTAGGTTCTTTCCATAACTTGGTTATTGTGGACATTGCTACTATAAACATTCGGGTACACATACCCCTTTGGATCACTACGTTTGTATCTTTAGGGTAAATACCTAGTAGTGCAATTGCTGGGTCATAAGGTAGCTCTATTTTCAATTTTTTGAGGAACCTCCATGCTGTTTTCCAGAGTGGTTGCACCAGCTTGCATTCCCACCAACAGTGTAGGAGGGTTCCCCTTTCTCCACATCCTTGCCAGCATCTGTCATTTCCTGACCTGTTCATTTTAGCCATTCTGACTGGTGTGAGATGGTATCTCATTGTGGTTTTGATTTGTATTTCCCTGATGCCCAGTGATGTGGAGCACTTTTTCATGTGTCTGCTGGCCATCTGGATGTCTTCTTTGCAGAAATGTCTGTTCATGTCCTCTGCCCATTTCTTGATTGGATTATTTGTTCTTTGGGTGTTGAGTTTGCTAAGCTCTTGGAGAAGATATTTGCAAACAACATATCAGATAAAGGGCTAGTATCCAAAATCTGTAACTGATTTTTATACCAGCAACTCTGCTTGGGAATTGTAAACTCAGAATCCATACCTCAAGTGGTAGAGGCCTAAGTTTTGATTTCTCATGGAAGACATTTTTTATTCACTTGGGGCCTTGTAAATATAAATGGAACCCCTTACAGGACCTTGCATCTGCAAGATAAAAGTCTCACTCTGTACTGTCCTCAGGCTCATGCTTCAACCTTTCTAGTCACATGCAGGGAATTTGAATCTCAGTGACTAACTATAAGAGCCTATTCTGCATCTAGTATTGACTTACATGTTGCCAAAATGTCAGCTCACGTATTTCCCACCACGACTAGTTTGAGTTTCTTCTTAATTTGCGGTATTTAAAGATTCATCTTTCCTTTGAGTTTTTGCCTATATACCTTTATAGAATGCTTATCTTAGCCACATTTATATGTATTTGGTGTGAGGCTGTACTGCTTAACTTTGTTTTTTAGGCTATTAAAAGTTAAATTTCAAAGTATACCTCCCTATGTAGCTACCAAGCTAGCTAAATCACCCAGGAGACTGAGTTCCTGATGGCCTTAGATTTTAGATTTTTTTATTAAATTGGTAATGAGCATGAATGAATATTGGAAAGTTTGAACAATCACCAGTAGGACTACTAGTGAGTAATAAATATTCTAAGCTCCAGTTTTCTCATTTAAAATGGTGATACCAATACCTACCTCTTACAAGCATAATGCAGATGAACTAAAATAATTCATAGGAAAAAAATAAAGCACAATGTGTAACAAAAAACAAAACAACAAACAAAAGCAGAAGAAAAATAACCTCAATAAATGCCGATTAGTATCAGGAATTTTGCCAAACGAGTATTTGAATAAATGAAAGGAACTTGGCTATCTGCATTTTAAGGGCTCTCTATCCCAGATTCTGGAAAGTGGAGTTCTCTCAATATGGAAGCAATGGGATTTCATTCTATGACAGAAGGTATATGGGCCTCCTCTGGGATCCAGGCCTTAGAGGACTTCCAAGTAGAGTTGTCTGGCCTTAGGATTCAGACAGCATTTTCTAGCTTCCCTCCACACCTTTATGGAATAAAGCTCTCTGACCCTCCTGTTTGTTTACTAGAATTGCAGGGGTAATAACTTACCACCTCCTTTGGAAATTTTGCTACTTGCAGGTAATTTGCCATGCCACTTTTACATGATTACAGTGTCATTTGGGGGGGTGAATTTTAACTTGGGGTTTTATGGGTTTTTTTTTCCATTTTATTTTATTTCTTTTTCTTTTCAGTGTTCCAAAATTCATTGTTTATACCATACACCCAGTGCTCCATGCAATACATGCCCTCCATAATACCCACCACCAGGCTCCCCCAATCCCCAACTTCCTCCACTCCAAAACCCTCAGTTTGTTTCTCAGAGTTAACAGTCCCTCATGGTTCATCTCCCCCTCCAATTTCCCCCAACTCACTTCTCCTCTCCATCTCCTCATGTCCTCCATGTTATTCCTTATGCTCCACAAGTAAGTGAAACCATATGATACTTGACTCTCTCTGTTAACTTATTTCACAATGTCATATTTTTTAAACTTGGAAGAGAAAGAGTGATTTGAGTTACAAGTCTCAGGATATACAACAAAAGTTGAGGACTAAACAGAGGTTAATACCTTATTAAGATAGAAGGTGAATGAGGCAGGTCTTCTAAAGGGACCTAAAAAACCACTTCCCATTGCAGAATTGTGGTGTTCAGGCTGCACTCAAAGTGTTACTGGCTCATCAAAGGTTTCCACTCTGTAGGCCTCACCCAGGTTAAATTCTTCAAATCTGCTTTAAAGTTGTCTCCTCTTCAGAGGGGGAAATCAGAGCAGTGCCTCACAAAGTGTGTCTTGTTTGGGAAACGAAAATGAAGCTAGGAGACCAGGGGGGTTGGGGGAGTCAGGGCTCAGAACAAGGCTGTAACTTTCTCCTTTGGCTTTCTCCCACAGTGACCCTAGCTGTGAAGACACAAGAAGCAGCTGGAAGAAGGTAGGGGAACTAGCAACACCTCACTTTAATAAGAGATGGGGAAAAGGCATGATAGATGCCCTCTCATATCTGTATGCACAGTTAGTGAGTGAAGTAGACTCTATCTGGGATGCTCCCCGAACTTAAAGTGTATGCCATTGGTTAATAAGTCCCCACTTGTTGACCACCTGCTAGGTGCCAAGCCCTGTGCAGGTGGTAGATGGAAATACATGCAGAAATGTAGTACATGTGAACAGCATATGCCTGGTGTGCAAGGCATTTTATTTTTATTATCTCACTTAATTTCCACAGTACTGCAAGTACTGTATTATCTCATGTCCTTAAGGACTGTATTATATGGTTTCCCAGTTGGTGGAAAGCAGAATTGCGCTTAATGTGGAAGGCACTATGACTTAATTGGAAACACAGATGTAAGTTCAGAAACCTAGGTTTATTTCCCAACTTTTCTACTTACTCGTGCTGTTACCATGATCCACTTCTTTCAAATTCTCTTTGACTCAATCTGTTCACACATAAAATGGGCTAGTAATAATGACCTTGTAGGATACTTACAGAATCAAAAGGAGATGCATTTACATAAAGCTAATATTAGATGTTAACATTTATTGGGCACCGTTTTGTGCCAGTCATGTGCCAAAGAGTTCACAAACATCTTATTTAATCCTCACCACATGCCCTCTAAAGTAAAAGAATTGCAATTTCTTTTAAAAGGAACTAAGGCTCATAAAGATTAGTTTTTGCCCAAGGCCATAACTACTAAGGGTCATGACTGGCATCCCAAGTCCATCTGACTTTCCCTACATCCTGTGGTCTTAACCCTGTGGACTTCAAAGGATTAGGAAGCCTAAAGAATACTGGAAATGTTCACTATTTTTAGAAGTTTTGAAGAATGTTGGTTTTGAAGTAGTTCTGTATCATAAAAAGAGTTAGAGGAAGTAGTTTCTACAGTTCCTTCCACCTATAAATATTGTTCCTA
The DNA here is from genome assembly GCA_003697995.1 of Taxidea taxus jeffersonii. Taxonomy (NCBI): domain Eukaryota; kingdom Metazoa; phylum Chordata; class Mammalia; order Carnivora; family Mustelidae; genus Taxidea; species Taxidea taxus. Next base: position 89,185 of record RCUC01137695.1, read on the forward strand.
TAAAAAAGATTTTCCAAACCACTAAGTAAGAAATAAGTATGTATTGGCCTAATTTGGCCCCAGTATGAGCTGTAAACCACGGTTTCCCACACTATCCATGACAGGCACAGACTTCTGCTC